>CM060955.1:157660242-157877742 GCA_030765055.1 Mantis religiosa
TGAGCACCCCAATTTGCCTATCTTGAACACTAACCACTCATACTTTGTCTGAATTCACTCCACGTACTGTCACTCCAACATACAGGATAATCAGGCGAGTTCCTGGACTCCAAATGGCTAGAAATTATTCCACTGGTTTGAATTTGATTGTCAGTTTTATTGATTTTAGAAGCACTTGGCGAACATTCAGAGCCAGAGGAAACTGCGAATTTAGGTTTAGTACCTATAAAATAATCGAATATAGTACGTTTCATAATTTAAAAAAAGCTACAGCACAAATAATATTCTATATTTAATAGTAATAATAATATTTATTTGTACTTCCATATCTTGCAACCTCAATTTCAAGTTTTACAATTCTAATCTAGGTACAAATTTGTCAGCTGCTTATATTACGGGCTGACAGTGGTGTTGGCTCCCTGGCCGTTTACCTCTAGCCTAGCCCTTATACGACCTTGACCTAATGTTCTGATTGTGTCTTCCATTTCTCATCTCTTACTTCCTTGCCCTTCTCAACTATTTCTCTTCAATTTTGTCAGCAAATTTCCCCAGCTCCCTTATTCTTTTCTCTCCTTTCAATGTAAGCATTTTTATTGTTACTATGTAAGCCCTTTTATTATCCCAATTGTTATCCCATATTAATTTCCTCCAGTTTTCAATTTCTTTACACTCCACTACATAATGTTCTAAACTTATTTTCTTTCCACATAGAATTCACTCCTTTGGTGAGCCCGCTCTCAATATGGCTCCTGCCCTTAACCAAGCTAAACCCTCCCTCTCATATCTATCACATATGTCTATATATGTTTCCCTTCCTCATTCTGTCTTCATTTTCAGGTATACATTTATTGATTTCTTACTTATCAGATTTCCCCACGTCACTTGTCTGTCAATGTCCTCTATCCTATTCTTAATAATTGTCCAAAAAACGTTTACACTTCTTTCTCTCTCATCCCTATTTTAACCAGCATTCTCTCTAGCTCTGCCCACCAGCTGTGCTTACATAAGCAATAGTTTATAGCACTTCATAGAAACTTGTCATATTCCAGATTGAAACAACGCAGAACTACTCTCCGGATCTAACACTAAACTGACAAGTGAATTCAAGGGTTTCTAAAATCTCAAATATTGGTCGTAGAAACTTTTACACGATGCAAGAGGAGTAGGCTCAAATTACAATAACTTTGACACGTAGCACGCTTTACTTGCCTCGTGTAGATATATTGTTCTTTTTTATTGCCATGTTTGTCAAGTCCTAACCCCAAGTATGAATGCAGGAAACTTTCGCTGAACTGGTCACTCAGATTCCACCCTCCTGCAAATAGTATATGGCTCTAAGTTTAATGCCGTATCTTGAAATTGCGACGTATATTGGAAATGTATTAAAATTAATTTTGAGTTACTACTATTGTAATTTGTTACTGAAAATCACGCAGTATTTTGGATATTATAATTAAGAAAGGTAATTAATTAAAAAAAGTATAAATATTAGTGAGCGGACTGCATCCCTCTCCGAAAAATAGTGGGGGGGATGGCGTACATTCACGTTCCCCCTGCACTACAGCCCTGCCTATAACCTCCTATACTCACTTGCATCTCCATCATCTTATTTGGTACTAAAGACATAAAAGTATTAAGATGAATTCCTTTACATTCAGGCATTACATGACAGTTATATGATCATAATTTTATTATTTAGTATGTAAGTATAAACATACTCTTATGTTTTAATTTTAGACTAATTCAGACTTTAATATTTTAATTTTTCTGTGAGTGAACTATAGACCCCCTCTGCTTTACATATGGAATTTTCTCTTTCTCTCGAGTTATGGTTACACTCATGTAATAATCACTAGTAATAAAGAAGATAGAGCTGCACATTGGGCGAGAAAAGACTAATTATTAACAACTTAGGTAATGATTACATAAATATGACATGATGCATTAATTTTTGTTATCCAACAAATTTATGTTTCTAATACAGAATTTATAGAAAATTCATATAATATAAAAAGGCGCATTGCACACAGTGCTGCCAATAAAAGAAGGTGTGAAACACCCTAACATACACTGGATTTTTATTTGTATGGTTGTAGCACTATGGTATGTACTCTGGTTTACGACTGATCGTTCATACAATATTTATCCACTACTAGTATTTCGGACTGGTATATTCAACTCCAAGAATGATTGACTGGTAGGAGTGTCACATTACAAACCAGCAGCCTTTGTCATGTTCTCTTGGCTGAACTCAAAAGAATATACCAACATTACAACTGACAGCTGCTAATTCATTTAGTTTTTACAGCTCTTACCAATTGTTCTTTGATTTATACTTTACACATAAATATTTTTCTAAATACACCTAAGTAAATAACACAAAAAGCATAACTGAAATCACTACTAATTTGTCAGCGAGACATACCATTTACTCTAAATCCATAATTCCCTTTGCTGAAGGTAAAAGCATTCCAGTGTAAGTTAAGGAAATAGGTGCACAGAATCTTTTGACCAGTTTGCATTGAGCCAATTCATTCCCAGAATGAAAATAAAGTGCAAAAAGAAATAAAAGAATAGAATAGATGCTGATTTACCTTGCTGTTAGCAAAAAGAAGACCTACACCTTCCATGCACACTTGGAGGAGTCCTCCCTCTCCTGTTCGCATGTCCTGCACAGGAAACTCACCACCTAATTCCAAGCCCGCAAGCATACCACTGCCACGGGCTGCTGCTCGCTCCATTGCTTCTTTGATTGCATAATAGAGCTCTTTACACTGCATGCAAACAAAATGATACTAAGCATTAGCAGTTTTCAATGACTTATTTTTCAGAGAACTCTGAAATGGAAACTTAATATATTTTTAAAATACTGCAGCTACTTACAGTGAAGCAATCCAGATATTTTAAATAAACTAAAGCATTTGGTAACAACTTCACTTATCTGGTTTGAAACTTGTCAAAATTCTTGGAACTGGCTTCACAATGTTTCTATCACATCCCTAGCCCGTACACTGATTAACCTTTTGGTTACTTCTAGTAGTTGACTGATAGTTTGCTATCGTGCTGCCATCTACTGGGGCAAAACAAACTTATTGACTGAATCTATTGGCAGTATTTCAAAATTCAAAAAACGTCATTTCAGAAATATTAAATATAAACAAATTGATAAGTCAGTGGTGGCAGGTCATTTTTGCTAATTTAACCATGAAATGAAATAAATACATAAGTTTAATTATTAAAACAACTGAATAGACCAATAGATTTGATAGCTTGGAAGAAAATATTTATTTTTCAAAATAAAAATTGTGTAATAAATTTTGAAATACTGTCAATAGATTTGGTCAATAAGTTCAAGATATTTTCGGGAAACAAGCCAGGTGAAAAGATGATTAGAAATTGACTGATGATATGACTTTCAAGCTTGATGGCCTCTTTATTGAAAACTGAAGCTGTATATCCAAGGAAAGAAAGCTTCAAAGGAAAGCAAAAGGTGTTTTTCTGTTTCCTGCATGATACACTATACCTAAAATTTTGAATTCACAGGAAAAAGCATGCTTGGTCACTCATCAATAATGACTTTACATCATACCTTTAAATTCCTATTTGAAGATGTGAAGTTGTAGAACTAGCTTCTGAAAAGCCAAATCCTAGAGAAAAAGCTTATACTATAAAGCTGGCTAAATGAAGGGGTTAAAGAATGGTGACTGAAGTGCCGTGGTCAATGTGCAATAGATGGCACTGTTCAGACATGCCTCTCTGATCTCTGTGTCCACTTTGCAGGCACTCATTGTGGTAGCATCACAGCAGAATAGCAGTGTCAAAAGACGTCTACAGTGAAGCCATACAACAACGAAGTGAACATGCTCCTTGTACATAGCTCCAGCCATTTGTACAAGGTCAAATTGTTGGTCTGCATGAAGCTGGGTGGACCTATCAACAAACTGCTGCACACGTTGGGCACAGTGTATTGGTGGTCCAATGGTGTTTTCAGTAATGATCTTTGACCATTCTCACTCCAGCACACCAGGTTCTGAGCAGCCACATAGTACAAACACATCTGAATCAACACATTGTACAGGCTTCAGTGTGTGCCCAAACAGCAATCAGGGAAGTGATCTGTGGACCATCCACACTGCTCTCTTTTGGAAGTACAACAAATCTCAGACGTGAATTAGGTCTTCACTGTTGCATTACTGAACTTATTTTCTAAATAAATACAAAATCTTACCTTCTTTGTGTAATATTTATGCAGCTGTGTCTGGCCTCCATTTCGTCTCCAAAGACAAAGGACCTTATTCTTTGGGCTGTACGTCATGTTTACAAGACGCTCAAACCACCATCTTTCCACAATAGTTCCATTTACAGAGCGCAGTACTAAACCATCTTCTCGAACTTCCAGGAACAGCAAATCGCCAGATGAATCTACACCAGCATGAACAGTGAAACTTTGCCTGTGCATCTGCCGTGATCCCAGTGGTTTCAGATCAATGTCATTACCATGCTATAACAACAATTCAAAATATGTATTTAGTTAAATTAATATCCTATTGGCACTAGCATGTACTCTTATAAGAAATAAAGGAAAGAAAATAGTAGTAAAGAAAATATTATCAATAACTTATACTTAACCTTTTTCCTGTTATAACATAGACTACTTTTACACAAATAAGAGAAGATCTTTATTAATGAATGATTAATTTAGTCTGTTCAGTTTAGTTAATGATCAGTTTAGTCTGTTTTTATTCTTCATTATTTTTAGATCCAAAAATGGTAAATACTCGTCTTTTTCTATTTCTACAGTGAACTTGATGCTTTTTTCTTGGATATTTAAAAGTTTTAGTGCATCACTGATGTGTTTTGTTGGTACTATTGCAAAGATGTCATCTACATATCGTTGCCAGAGTTTGAACATCCAAGGGAAACCTTTGGTGATCCTTATTTCTAATGCACTCATGTACAGATCGGCCAGGAAGGATGATAGTGGGTTGCCCATTGCTAACCCTGAAGTTTGGTGATAATATTTTGTTTGAAACTGGAAGAAATTTTGTTTGAAACTGGAAGAAATTTTGTTCTTTGCATAATTTGGTTAGTTCGATGTAAACTTTGACATTTACAGAAAACCAACACAGACAGACAACTACATAAAAGCTAATGGTTACAACCCAAGATCCCACAAACAGGCAATCTTCAATATATCGAGATTCAACTTCAATAGTTTAGCACACAGACTGGTAAACATCCCTCTCACAGCAGAAGTATACAAAACAGAATACAACAAAATAATTGAAATAGCACAAAAAAATAACTTTCCCAAATCATCAGTAGACAAAAAAGTGAACTTAGCAAAAAAGAAGAAGCTAATAAAGGAAACCACAACCCTCTCAGCTACAGAAATTAATATGATTTTCAAAAAATTCACTTACCATCCATGGGCCTATGATAAATTCAAAAAAGTCTTCAAAAAACAAAACATTCAGCTAGCACCAGTCAACCATTTCTCCTTAAAAAACCTAGTTTGCTCAAACATCAAAGATGCCATTCCATCTAACAAAAAATCTGGTATATATCAAATTGAATGCAATGACTGTAGTCAAATTTATATTGGAAAAACCAAAAGAAATTTAGAAACAAGAGCAAAGGAACACTTTAGAAACATAAAATATAAACAATTAGAAAAATCAGCAGTTGCCACACATTTTTGGGAAAAAAACCACAACATAAATCCAGAACCAAAACTACTAAAACATACATCAGGAAAACAAGAACTATCCACATGGGAACAAATCTTAATTTCAAAAAATAGGAATAAAGTATTCAATTTCGACATCCCCCAGAAAGATTTGTTCAGCAAGTTCCTTGAACTGCCACCACAGGAGACCTACAATAAAATATTGCCAGCTACACCACTGAGAACCAGTCGATAGAGGCAAAGTCTCTGAAACATGTTCCGGAAAAATTTAAAAGTAAGTGTTGCTTGGTGTCATTAATCGACTGCCTTGAAATTTATTTGTAGTAGATTTATTGATACTCGTCATTTACTTTTATTAATATTATTGAGGTACTAGTTTCAAAGGCCATTGCCTCCAATTTCAACCTCTCTCCAACTAGCATCTGTTACACACTACACAAATAAAAATATTTAGTAAATATTCTCCACTTAACTTAAGAAGCCGATGACAATACTTCTATTATGTTTTTGCGAAATTAATTTCGTGGACATTTGCCCACATCTTCAGTCAAACACAATTCGTTGTCAAACACACTTCTTTGTCAAAGATACTATGTATTTACGTATTACCAACATCTGAAGACGAAACAAACCTAAAAACAGAATCAATTGCCAGTATGTCAAAATTCATTAGGCGATTTTTATTTTTTAGAATAAATATTTTTTCCCAAACCATTAACTCCTTAGGAACACTTAATTGTTTTAATAATTTAACTTCGGGATTTATTTCATGGTTAAATGACCAAATCAAATTAAATTAAATTGTATAATCAGTAGCATCTGTTGTTTTCTGCTCTCCTTCCTTGGTGGTGGAACTATAAACTTCTTTGTCAAATTATCTACTGGTGGGATTTCAAAGTTCATTACGCAGTCCTTATTTTTCCATATGAATATGTTTTCCCATGTTGTTAGCTTTTTGGTTTATCACTCCTTTGAATAATTTTGGATTTGGATCAATGTCATGATTTTCATTCCAAAAATGATGCTACTGCTGACTTTTCTTCTTGTTTCAATCTGATGCTTTTAAAGATAATTTGACAAAGAAGTTCATAGTTCCACCATCAGAGAGAAGAGAGCAGACGGAAACAGATGCTAGTTGGTGAAAGGTTGAAAATGCAGACAATGGCCTTTGAAACTAATCCCTCAATAATATAAAAGAAGTGACGAGTGTCAATAAACCAACTACAAATAGTTTTTATGATTAATTTTGACGTCACTGTTACTAAATTCCTCCAAACACATGTAACTCAAGAGACATGTTTCGTGACTTCATTGTAACCGTCCGTGGACACCATGTAGACTTAGAACAATATACGCTTCCAGAGTCTGCTATTTTTTGTCAAAGGGTGTATATTTCTCCATTATTTCAGCTTGCTTTCTGAACTAAAGAAATGATCTAGGACAATGTTTTATAAGAATTAAATGGAGTCCAAAATCAGCCTACTCACCAAATTATTGATTCCATCCAGGAGGTCATTTACTTCCTGACTGTACACGAGTCCAATGTGACTCTTTCCTAGAAGTCGGCGTACTTTTCGCTTTATTTCCAGCTTGTTCACATTCATCATTACCATAATTGCTACAAGATTATATAACATTGTGGACAAGAGTCGATCTTCATCGTGTTCAAGTCGTTTGCGTTCTGTGTCACTCAGTTGATTATACCTATAAAATAAATATATAATTTTTGTTTCAGCATTTTACTTATGTATAAAGATGGCTATTTCTAAAGGTAAAGCAATAGCATATTAAATGTATGCCTTATTTTATGATTATAAGGTATTTTTTAAGGGGAGGTCCGAAGCTACAGGATTGTCTTATGAGCTCAAACACTGTTAATACAATAACTGTGAACATGAAAAATACTTACAATTTACTCACTCTATGTTTACAGGGCTATTCATTCTTCAATTGATAAGAACAATATAAAAACAAAAGATGTACATAGCTATTATAAAAGTAATAATAATAATAACTATTACAGGATAAGAACTGTAAAAAATCAACTGATAAGGATGTTTTTATAATGGATAAAATATTTTATAATAAATTACCAAAACTATTAAGTTATTTAATGGTACTAAACAATTTCAAAACAAATTGAAACACTTTTTAATTGAAAAATGTTTATATAAGCTTACAAACTTGTAATTACAATCTATGATTAATTTATGAGTATTTAATGCAACTTATGTACCTTTCATTTGTAAACATTTTATCATGTAAACTAATTGTATATTCCTGACATAGTCAGAAACTTGTTACAAGTATATTGACAGAAAATAGAGAATATATGAATGAATGAGGGGTTGCTGCCCCAAGCTTTAACAACTTTGGCAAGAAACATACTACTTGATGAAGAAAACAATGTAATGTAGTCTATATCCAGACTTTGTCCCAAGCTGTCATTCTACTATAACAATGGGTTTGGGATAAGGCAGTACAAAGTTATCTATAGACCGCTGCAATGAGTGCCTACCCACTTGCACTACCTAATTGCAGCTAATGGCCAGTCTCTCTCATAACAATAGCCCATGTGTGCCACTTTCCCATTCTGAGGAGTAGTTTTGGCCATTTCGAGTAGGTTTTTTTTTTTTTTTTTTTTAAAATAGAATGTTCACTTTTATCCAGGGCATACATGAGTACAGTTCAGTGGATAGTTCCAAATACAGCTTATCTGTGATTCAATGGATCAATTGTATCATTTCGAGTATGTGCAACATGTAACAAGTGTAACATTTGGCCTATGTTAGGCATACAAACTGTCAGACGCAGCAACTGTTCTCATTTGTTGCAATACTGTGTATGTATTTGTAGATCACAAAGTAATTTTATATTAAACAAAATTGTACATTTAGGAATTAAATCAAGAGTAAAAACTAACCTTTCCATCATTTCACCAGGTCCTTGATCCATGCCGACCATATCTCTTTCTTGTGAAACAGCATCCAAGAAAGCATCTTCCCAAAACTGCATCTGATCCCATAAGGTGGACCTTTCTTTACCTATAAGGCCTGTTGACATTAAAAAAACAATAGAGTAATAACATGAAATGAATTAACTCATTTTCTTCTTAATGTAAGCATCATGACTGTCAAGCACTGCTACTGCTAGAAGGAGAAATCACACAAGCAAATATCTCTTTTATATTCTTTCTTCAAGTTTTTAACTGGCTAGACTTAGAGTACTGTTTGTGTTGCCTATGACTTATGAATCATCTCTTCCATAGATCAAGAAAAAAATAAAATGTTGGTCTACAAAATTCTATGATATATTGTCTCAACATCATGGAATTATGGGAATTATGGTCCCTAAACTCACAGCCAAAATTAACCCTCCATTAGGCACATGCCTTGCAGAACACTACTGGTAGTGCGGGGCCTGGGAGTCCCACGTTATATTTATGTGGTTATATGCCTGTTTCTTTTTGTTTTAATTTTTTCTACATGACTTTTATTAATATAATGATACTAAATTCATCAGCTAAAATATAATACAAATAGAGTGTACATTATAATTTGTCTCACAATATATTGTGACTTTGTGGGTTCGTAAAATTAAAAGTCCAGGTTGCAGAAATTCAAAATTGCTTTTTATTCCCATAGAAAAACACTTATACAATTCTGATATCAGTAGAATGATGTAACACACATGTACGAAACCTTCAAGTCCGTCTGACACACATATACACAGTCAATTCACAAGTCCATAGACAACTGGATAGCAACTGCACTCCTTATGGCTTCCTGCCGGAATCTGTCTCTCACTGACAAGCCGGGGTTATTTTATACCTCTGCTCGTTGTTCTAGAACTCACTGGATTGCTCAAAAGTAGCCGTAAGTTTCCCGACACAGCGAGAAAAAGAGAGAACCATCCACACGTCACTCCATCTTCCCCTCTCCACCACTCCTTCAGCAAGTGCCAACCAGTCACACATGTGGGCATGTCTTGGATGCTATCTGTCTCTTTCTTACCTGCCAGCTGGCTTATCATTACTTCGATGGGTGACAATATGTAAAGAAAATAACATATTCTTCTAAAATACATCTTGACATTGGAAATGTTCAGTTGCTCAGACTCATCAACTCATCAGCTATTTCTTCTGTTTTACCCAACTAAGCAGTTATTGCAAATCATTTTGGCATGTTTCTCAAACAGAGAGGAGCATTGCATTTCCCAAATGCATATTTAGTTTTGCTCTTCTTTTTGTTTTTATCACAGGATTCACATAATTTCGTTTTCAATGATTTTGGTGTATTCGACAACTCATCCGCTGTGGGTTGTTCAGGTTTATATTTCTTTATAAGCTCTTTCAAATCAATGGGTTGGATTGATCCTGTTGCTCTTCTTTGTAGCTGTTGCGACAGTAATGCTAAGGACAGCAGTTTCAAATATTTGTTTTGATTTCCAAGAAAGATACCCTTGAATTATTATATGCAATATTCAACATATGGTAAAAGATTACCTTTGTTCTGGCTACATTGTACATAGCACACAATTTATCTACTGCATCAACTCCAAATTTAGTTTCTTATTTCAGTTAATTGATGGAAATTAATCCTTTCTTCACACTAGCCGTTTATAGGCTAAGGTTTTTGATAGAGTCAACATGAAAAATTCAGTGCCATGGCCGGGATTTGAACCACGGATCTCCTGGTTTCTGTCCAGTCCCTCTTATCCATTGAGTTAAATGATGAAGCCTGGGACTCAAGTACTTACGATAGTAAGTCACCACAAATGGTGTATCTTGAATGCGAGAGCTGCTAGTGGTTTACGGGAGAAATATATGAGTCAAATGGAGAATTCTATGTCATGACTGCAAATTGACCATGGTAGCTCAATGGATAAGAGTGACTGGATGGAAACCAGGAGATCCATGGTTCAAATCCCGGTCATGGCATTAGTTTTTAGTTTTTTCATGTCGACTCTATTGTGACCTTGTGGGTTTGTGAAATTAAAAGTCCAATTGCACAAACTCAAAATGTTCTTTATTTCCACCGAATTACAGTTGGAACACTTGCCGATTACACAGAATTACGTAGTGCACACAATTACAATTTGCCAGTACGTCTGTCACAGGTCCACTCTACACTCACAATTACGTACAACTCCTCTGATAAACGTACACAGTCTTCCAGTCCGTTCACTAGCACGGCACTCTTCACAGCTGCTCGCCAAGAACTGAACTGACTCGCCCACTGCAGGCTTTATATAGCGAAGATTGCTGTTTCTGGAAGTCTTGCGGTTCAGTGAATCATCCCAACTGTTCCAGACGTCAGGGGAAGGGGAAAGAGATGTCTAGTGATGTTTTTCCAACCATCCCCTAGTTAGCGCTACAAGATAAATGGGTAGGCATGGCCTGAATGCCTCCTGTCGCCCATCCATGTGCTAGCTGGTCGGGCCTTCCGATAATTAGGTGACACTATATATCCAAAACCTTAGCCTATATATGGCTAGTGTGAAGAAATGATTAATTTCCATCAATTAACTTAAATAATAAGAGTTAGATGATGAAGCCTGGGATTTAAATACTTACAATATTAAGTCGCCACAAACGGTGTATCTCGGATGTGAGATCCCCTAGTGGTTTACTGGGAAAATATATGAGTCAATTGGAGAATTTAATGTCAGGACAGCAGGTTGACCATGGTAGATCAATGCGTAAGAGTGACTGGATGGAAACCAGGAGATCCGTGGTTCAAATCCCAGCCATAGCATTGAATTTTTCATGTTGACTCTATTATATAATGAGTAGACTAAGACACCGTACTTTACGTACCACAAATTTTCTTTCAGCTCATTTTGCCACCACTTAAAGGTATTGTCAAGAAGTTGCCTTTAAGTGAAGGTAAAACGTATTGAAAGAAAATTGCATGTATGTGAAGTACAGAGTGACTGAGTCGATTTGTATAATGTTTATGGTTTTATTTAGTGTTGCCAAAAGTAATTTTATTTATTATTTCCTCCTCCCCCAAAACTAGGTAGCTAATTTGTGCTTCATATAGAGAGAATCTTCAGCAGCTGCAATGTAATGACCAGAACAGGGCACCAAGAATTTCCTCATGTGGTGTCATTTGTCTTCATTTTCTGACAGAGATTACCTTCTTACATTAACCTTCATGATTCATAAACCTTAGTACACACAAATATAAATAAAGATATAATGAATTAACACAATAAATACTCACGTGATTGAGGAGGAACAATAGCAAAGTTCCATGTTGTGTAAAGTCTATGTAACATTTCAAGAATAAGAAATTCACATGCATACTTCTTTATTTTTAATAACTCTTCTTGCTGCGATACACTCAAAAACAAGGTTCCAAACACCATGGAGCATCACATATCTCTAATATTTTTTCCATTGGAATTTGTCTTACAATATACTAAAATAAATATTCTGCAATATAATGAGCAGGAGTAAAGATTGTTCACACATGTCATGAAATTATATGAAATACTGTGCTAATAGGAGCAACTCGTTCATGGAATGTTTTGGTTGGTATACTAGTGTATAATAAATGATAATATCCACAATTTAACTTCTAAACAATGCTTTATTTAAATTAATATAACTTAATCCACACACAGAACCAGTTCCTCTTAACAGGTGAGGGCATCTGCATGTAGTGGAACCATTCTTTTGATAACAGCAAAGGGGTTAAAGTGTTCAAAAACTTATATCCTGTTTAAATTACTGTTGAAATATTTTACAACCTGTTAAGCCATTTTTATAACATATTAGACGACTTGCCCATTTTATTTAACAACTTTTAGAAACATAAAAAAGCTGCAATTAGAGCTGTTATACGCTGTGGCATTGCATCAAAAAGGTTCTGAATACATTCCTAAGGGATTTCCCTCCATGCAGTTTGTTTTTGAGCCCACAACTTCGTGACACTAATTATTGGAGGACCATGATGCACCAGGTGCCGACCAACCATATCCCAGACATGTTTGGTAGGCAACATGTCAGACAAACATGCAGGCCAGGGAAGCAATGATACTCGATGCTCTTCGAAGAATGCTTGTACATTCCTCGCAATATGTGGCCGGGCATTGTCCTGTTGAAATATGGCCTGAGGAGATGCCTGAAGCGGGGGGAGTATCTCAGGCTCTACAACCACCGTTAGGTACGAGTTGCTGTTCAAAGTGCCCTCAATTTGTAGGAGGCAAGACTGGTTGTTATAACCAATGGCATTCCAAACCATCACACCTGATGTTCGTCCACTATGCCGCTCAACAATGCAGCCTTCCAGGTTGTGCTCACCAAGCTATCATTGAACACATATGCGGCTATCACTGTAGGACATGCTGAAGTGGGACTCATCTAGAAAGGCTACATTTTGCCACTCAGTACCCCAGTGATGGTGTTCACATACCCATTGCAGTCAGAAGAGCTTATGGTTTCTGGACAATGAACGCTTATATAATGGCTTGCCTGCAATCAGTCGAACCTGCAGCAGACGGTGACAAACTGATGATGCAGACAAGTTCACACCTGTTGCAGAGCTCCAGTATCAAGCCAACACTTTGGTTGAAACTGTATGGTCCATTATGACCTTGCAGACAAGATTACGGTCCTCCCATGCTATGGTCATTTTTTGTGGTCCAGTTCCTGCTCTTCGTTGGTATGACCTTCATACATTAAACTATGTAGAAATGTTCTGTGCTAATTCAGTGTTAATAGGTGCATAACATGCTATGTGCGACTATTTCTTTTTTTAATTTATATGCTGCAATGTTAAGTCATATCTGACTATGGGTGAAATGATCCTCAACTGAGCCCAGGGTCCATAGAGCTTACACTTACCTGATATTCATCTTTCAGCATAAGGGAAAACCTTAGAAAAAAAACCTTATCCAGATAACTCAACCTGACCGAGATTCGAACTTGGGACCTCTCGAATGTGAGGTAGACATATTACCACCTATACTACAGAGGCAGGTTATGTGTGACTAACCAATGTCCCAGTAATGTAAGATTTCCATTTTTAAGGCCAGTTTCCAAGAGGAGTTGAACTGACATCCAGCATCACGATTAAGCATGCTTCTCTCAGAGGAAATGGTCAAAGCCTCCTTAATTCTCCACTCCCTGTAACTGTTGCATTTTGCCAAGATGGTCGTGTCCTGAAAGTTGGCTCTATGTCATTATCAAAACAATGCTCTGGTAGCCCAAACTTCTCAGGTTGCCTTAAAAATGGAAATCCATCGACTCAAGAAGCACAGATCTATACTGTTTGATAATAATCAAGTTAATTGATTTGATTTATTGATTCATCCATTAAAACATGTACATGTTATAGGACACGTCAAATTAAAAACTAAGTACAATCAAAGTATAAACTTGAAAGAAGCGTAGGGACAGTGAAGCACAAATTAGTACAAAATTGAATCGAGAATATATTGACACATTGCTTCACTCACACTGTAGACATGTTTCAAGAGCTCTTGCTCCTATCCTCAGCTGATACTCGACTAGTGCAAGTTGTAGTGGTTTCTTCTTTCTCCGTATTGTCAATAGATGGCGTGATGTACTTGTCAAAGATGTCCGGTGGTGGAGTTTGAGTGTGAGTGAAGCAATGTGTCAATATATTCTCGATTGTTTACTGAGTTTTTACTCACTATCTGTAAGCGTATGTGACAATAAAGCATCTTATCTTATCTTATCTTATTCAATTTTGTACTAAGTACAATATTTATAATTAAGGTAGCTAACTAAATATTTACAAATTTAAAAATTCATCCACCTGTAGAAGCTATTGGCTCTAAGGAAGTTTAATAACAATTTCTTAAATTGATGTTGTGATTCAATCTTTTTTATAGATTCAGGTAGCTTATTGTAAAGATGTAAGCCAGCATATGTGAAACTATTTTCATACATCTTTGTTTTGTGTGACTTTACAAATAAATTATTCTTTGTTCTAGTGTTGTGTATATGAATTTCAGAATTTGTTTTGAATAAACTTAGGCTTGCTTTCATATGTACAAGAGTTTCATATATGTATATACTTGGCAGTGGTAAGATACCTAATTTACTGAAGTATGGCTTACAACTAGTTGTGCTTGAGACATCTGCTATGATTCTAATTATTTTCTTTTGGTATCTGAATACGTTTATACTGTCTTTAGAATTTCCCCAAAAAATTATACCATATACCAACAAACTGTGTATATATGAAAAGTGCACTATTCTCCGAACTTTCAAGCTTGACATGCCTGTAATCGCCCTCATTAAGAAACACATTTTACTAAGCTTTTTCGTCAATGCCTCTATGTGAGTTTCCCAATTTAAATTTTCATCTAGTATTAGTCCCAGAAATTTGATAGTTGTTACATCGAGATTTAATTAAGTTGTTACGTTTCTCCGACCCAATTAATTTTCTATACTCACGCCATCTCCTGACCTCGCATTTAATTTACTGAAAACAGTCTTATATTCAGTAATGCAAATTTTGATAGTGTTTTGTCTTTGATTTGTGTTATATCCATTTGTGGTTATAACACTTAATAAATATCCTGATGATGGGAGAGATGCACGCTCCCAAAAAGTTGATTTCTAATCGTCTTTTCACCTGACTTACTTCCCGAGAAGAACTTGAGCATATTCGTCATCAGGAAAGCCTTTACTATTATGTACGTATATTGACTGCACTGTAAAATGAAGTCTGAGACATCAAAACTTTATCAGGAAGCAAATTATCCATTCTAAACACAGCTGAATGAAGTCCTTTGCTTGCAAGTTAGACAGCTTTGTAGTGGTTTACATTTGCATCATGGCTCTAAACTTCACTTTTTTAGCCGATTTTGAGACATTTGTAGCTGTAGTTTTGGTTCTGTTTATATAGTTACTGAGTAAATGCAAATGTAAACAGGTAATTAAACAGAGTATATACTCACCTTCAAAAAGATATGTTCTTCCAGTATCAGGACTTGGTGTGGTAGCAGTGTTAATCATACTACCTCCATGGTAACGAAATCCAGTACTGAGGGAAGATTTACTGGACCAAACACTGGGAGTTCTTTGTTTTGCTTGCCTTGGAAACTGAAAGTAATGAAATCTAGGTAAAGTAACAGAAGCCAGGAATATAGGTTACCTATTAAGATGGTAATATTGAAAACAAAAAATATATAATATATTTGCGACGTACGTGATTATCTATTTAAATTGTGTTTAACAGAAGGCCCCCCCCCCCCAAAATAAAATATTACACTGCTTAACTTTATTCAAACTTTTAAAATTAGTACACGTCCTTATAAAAAGCTTCCAGCATTTGGAAAGATTAATACAAATCCTCACTAGTTTTTCTTTAATTCCTTAGTTCGGTTTTTTACTTTTGAGGTATTCACTGCTTTGTTAAATCAACTGAAATTTGATTCACCACCTGTAGCTGCCACAGAATATAGGAAAATGTTTTAGAATAAATCAGCTCACAATAAACAAAGCTCTAACCTGAAGTCTCAGCTTATAAATTATTATTAACTATCAGATTATATATTAATTATTTAAAATTTATTTGAAAAGATCAATGACTATTTCGTAAAGTGAATTCAGCTTGATTTTTTTTTTCCTTCTAAACGTTATTTTAAACAATGACAACCCTGGGTATTCTCAGCTGTAAACATGTGCCTAACATTCTTCACCTCTCCCCCGGTAGGTGTATCCTAAGATGTTTATGACATTGTGGTTAGAGGGAAGAACAATTTTTCTGTACAAAGCCAGCCACCGGGGGATGCTTTAAGTGCGGTTACTATACATAAGAGTACACTTTCGCAAGTAGTTTTCTGGGGCTCCAACAGATGGCATGGAGTATTAGCCAATGGTCAATATTTAGTTACATTGTCAATATTGTGACTTTGTGGGTTCGTGAAATAAAGGTCGAGGTTACAAACACAAAAACTGTACTTTATTCTCGTAGCAAATACACTCTTCACAAATTCAATTTGCTAGATAACCTAAAACTGTTTATTTTTTCAAACACTTCGCTCAACTGTCTGTCGCTTCCAGTAACGATCGACCCCGAAGTTTCCCGAATCTCCACCGGCCATCATTTATTCATCGGCTTCGCGAGTCTGCCGCCAGGGTAACAATATAATCTTTTTTAATTATGTAAAAACTGAAGCTAGCTACAGTGAAGCAATAAATATTACACAAATATAACTATTTGTAACAAGAACTTCACTTATCTTAAGAACATGATGTCATTTTTTCTTATTGAGATCAATTTCATGAACATTTGCCTGCATAAAATGTTCGGGCAAAAAACGTATGCAGGTAAATGTTCGTGAAATCGATCTCAATTAACAAGAAAAATTAACATCATTTTCTTAAGATAAGTGAAGTTTTTGTTACAAATATTTTTATTTGTGTAATAATCTTGTTTTGTGCAAGCAAGGCATTTCTTGCTTGTTATCTTCCTGTGGGTAATTTAGGTTAACGTTTGATAGAGATTAGGAACAAAATCAGTCAATGTGTGTTTTCTTTACAAATAATACCAGTTTAGTACATTACATAATGTGGCAGTAATTACAAATTTAACTTCTACGCACAGAATTGCACTTGCTTTGGTAATTAGGAACATCACTTTTCGAAACTGCAACTTGCTTGTGCAAGAACATAAATGTAGTGGGGAGTAGTGAAAATATATTTCAGAAGAGAGCACTGTCTGTAGGTGAAATTTTCAACTGAGGTTTCTCTTCATTTACATATACAGAGAAAATAAGCAAACATTAAAAGACGTAGAGAAACTGTGACCTTAATAATAATAACATGTATAAGTTGTGCAGTTATTGATTGCTATTAGTTTGTACAAAAGTTTATCACAGATTTCTACCGATTTGTAGACATGGTATATGTTAAGACATGGTATATGTTACATATATTTCCACATAGCTCATACGTACAGGTGTCACCCGGAATGTGGGAAATCTTGTGGTGATATCTGTATGTTACTATTGATGTTAGGAAGTATCTGAGCTCCTGGTTTGTGCCAGTCCATGTCCGGTATACCATGGCTTCCGTTATGAAGAATTCCGGCCAGATGTTCTCTCTCATCTAGCACCTGCTGCCAATTGGGAGTCCAAGGGAGATTGAGTCATGTCTTTAGATATTCTATCAAGAATATTTCTTTCGCTAATAAGCATACCTGTCTCGATAGAGTGTGCTTCGACACTCCTAGTGTTGCCTTCAAGAAGCAGGCTTTTACTTCCTCCAGGATGAGAAAATCTCTCATACAGAGTGTCCCCTGTCACTTCTAGGTCATATGTAAGTATGGGTATTATTTTGGTGTCAAAGAGTGACATCACAGATTTGAAGGATTTTTTGTTTGTTCCATTTAACTGCAATGGTCATATCAGTGGCCATACTCCTTTGGAACATATCAAAGGTGTAAACTCGTAATCATTGGGTTGTATCATTGTATCACACACACATTTGCACTCTCATTCATACTTCCAGACTCTGGGGAAGATGGGGAATCATCTTGGAGAAAAATCCGCACCCCCAGACAGGAATCTAACCCGGGACCCCTAGTACAGCAGCCAAGTGCTCTACCAACTGAGCTACAGGGCCAGCCTATTTTTTTTTAGTTCTCTCATGTCATGTTATGACTGCTGTTTCCTTTAGTTTTGTGTGAATTCTGAATGAGTTCATTGTGGTCTATAAGATTACACCAAGGTATTTAACGTTATTGGTTGTTTGCAGGGGTTCATTCTTCAGATAGATTTTATCCTGCCGGGATGCCCTGCCTGCTTTTCTGAAAATCATATGTTCTGTTTTCTCCTTATTTATTTGTAGTTTATTCTTGTCTGCCCACCTCTCCAGGGCAGGTTTTGCAGTTTGATTTTATCATGACTTCTCATTGCTATGTCATCAGCATGAATGTAGATCTCTACCTCTAGAGTGACTTGTTTAATAGCTTCTATGATGTCGTAAGTGACCACATTCAATAATAATGGGCTGAAAGGGTTTTCCTGGAGGACTCCGTTTGTTTAAATGATTTCTGATGTGATTCTGACATGATCATGTGAGAAACTCTGGCCTTAGAGAATTTTAAAATAAAAATAAAAACTTGTGTGCAACACTTCAATAAAGATATTTATGGCACAGAAGGCTTACAGGTTGTAAAGTTATTTTGTTGGCCATGTTTACTTTTCTCAAAATTAGTGCTCCATACCCTACATAGATTTTCATCATATGCCACTGAGCTAAGTGGACTAAACATGAGCAAGGAATTTTGCCCATTATTCAGAAACAAAGATAGTAACTGAAACTGTATAATGGAATGTCTGGATACTGAAGTAGGGTAGCTTAGAGCTAATATTATGGTTTAAAAATGTTTGGAAACATCAGGGCAGTATTTCTGAAAAGTTTCTTCAACTATTGGGGAAAATAGCAGAAAAATAATGGAGGAAAATCATTAAGATGAAGCCCAACTTTAGTGATACTATTGAGGGCTGAAGTACAAATATATATGTGAGCAGAGGGACGGATATAACCACTTAAATACCCACAGTAGATATATAAAAACAAAGGTAAGGTTAAGATCCACAAGTTGTTAAAGGTATAGAATCCTGAAAATAAGGAAATCTTTGTATAGTAGTACGGATTATAATGTAATAAGAAAATCTGAAATAAACCATTCATTTGATATATTGAAAAAGATTTTGCTATGCATGTTACCATTTAGTTAGAGAGGTAACAAATTTCTCTTAAGTGCTGACATGACTACGAGCTAGCTGCTCACTCTATATACAGAAAGCAACAGTGTATAGTGGTCAGTGCATTTCATTTACTTTATACACAATATTTTTGTTTGTTTTTATGTATGAAGTATGGTTAATTTATGTGTAATCAATGACATCTAGTTCAATGGCTAAAACTTTGTCATTTTGCATAAACAAATACAACTGAAATTGAAAATATGCTCAAACAATAATGATTTATATCGAGATTCAA
This sequence comes from Mantis religiosa, assembly GCA_030765055.1. NCBI lineage: Eukaryota > Metazoa > Arthropoda > Insecta > Mantodea > Mantidae > Mantis > Mantis religiosa. The sequence continues at coordinate 157,679,928 of CM060955.1, forward strand.
CTGTATTGGAACACCACAGTGAAGCGAAAAATTATTAAATTTTAGATGAGTCAAAATAGGTACGAAAGTGAAGCAGATGTGTTAAAAAATGCGACTCATCTAAAATTTAATAATAATGATTTACTTTAATTTACAAAATTATACAGACTGTAATGAACAACAGATCCTTTACCATTATGAAAACTAGGTCTTTATTTTAGAGACAGTTTCAAAACTCTACACATCAATTTTAAGCATGATGATGATAATATTTTGTTGTCAGTAATAGAGGTGACAGATGAAGCAGTGGCAATGGCAGCGATACACATATGAAAACTAGTTACCAATTTTAATATTTCATGATATACTACTGATACTGTTGCTAGAAAAATAAGTACTTAAAAAAGGTGCTTAATAAAAAAGGTAATTATAGCGCATGCAACAAAATGGTGCCCACTTATGCGTAAAGCATGCATAAAACCTACAACTTGCATGAAAGTAAAAGTGTATTAACTGAATAATCCCAACTTCCCTTATATTCTTTTGGTGTTACTACTTATTATAAAGAAAGAATTTTTCAGTACCAAATTGAAATCTTACAGATTCTATAGTAGACTAGGTAGCACCATGTTTCTAAAATAAAACTATTAAATACAAATTCTATGAAAAGTGTACCACAGAATCAGATCTATTTGCTGTACAATCACATATTCATAAATGTGATCATATACAAATACTTTCTACCAACAATAAACACAATTTATTGAATCTGACTTTAAGATAACTCTCAAATAATTCATTCTTATGGCAGAAGTTCTTTTTATTATACGTAGTACACAGAAAAACAACCAAGCTTTAGTTTCTATAATTCATGATGTGTTCCTCTAAATATTACACCATAAATTAATATTTAAGAAATCTGTAGCCCTGCTAAGTGACATCCTGGGAAAAACGTCATTGTTCTGCCACCAAAGAGAAGATAGCAGGCAACTATAACCAGCAGTGGCAGGCAGATCCCTGAGGAAGTAATGTAGTATTATTACATTCTTTATTTCAAGAGAAATCTAAACTCTTGAATCCATTTAACTCCACACCTATTTGATTAATTTATTTCAAAATATAGTACATAAATACTTGAGCAATGTGAACAGATGCTGCAAATTTAAATTTTACTCTTGAATTATATATATATTTTTAAGATGTAATGCCCCTTTAACTAGTTAGTTATATCAGTGATGAATATAATGGGCAAAATGATGCTCAAACATGCCCAGAATTTGCAGAGTTTAGAGTTACCTGACATTCAGTTTACAGGATAAGGAAAACCCCCAGAAAAAATGGAACTGAGCCATATACATTTGGATTCCATACTAGCACTTCCATTTAGAGTGCAGAGCTTTATGCAAAATACCAGGCCATTTTACAGTACGCCAACAAAAGATGGGAGACTGCTTAAGCCTGAGTGATTCCCTCAGTGCACTTCAAGGTCTTTGACAGCTGTACAACTACCACCCTATTGTGCAGCATATCCAGGATGCCCTCCATAATCTACACGCTTCTGGCATTAGCGTGGCGTGTGCATGGATTCCTGGTCATGTTGGCTTGCTGGGGAATGAAATGACAGATTCAGCAGAAAAGTTGGCTATCACGCAGCCCAGGGTTAAGATATCATTTGTAACATCGGAAGATTTTATGCTTGAATTATGGAGAGCTTTACAGTCCTGCTGGCAGGAAGCGTGGTCTGCTCTCCGCAGCAATAAACTTAGATCTTTGAAAGAACTTCTGATTCCCTGGGTTACCTCCTGTCGTTCATCTTGTCGAGCGGAGGTGAGTTTAGCTCAGTTGTGGATTGGGCACTGCTTTTTTTACACATAGTTATTTGTTAAGAAAGGACCCTGCTCCAGTCTGTCCATTTTGCAATGAAGCTTTATTCGTCTGTCATGTGTTGCTCGAGTGCTTTTGCCTAGCACACCTATAGACGTCTCTACAGCTGCCAGCCAGCTTTGCAGAGATGCTAGCAGATGACAACAAAATGGTGGAGAAGGTATTTAAGTATTTTTCTAAATTAGATTTTAGAATTTAGTGGAGAATGTTTTTTCTATGCCATTTGGCTTTATATTTTTATTTGCAGCTTTTTTAGGTTTTGCCTTAATTACGTACATGTATTTGATTTTTTATTTTATTAGTGTTTTATTAATTTTTTAATATTATTTACATCTGGCTTTTGCCATGAGTGGTTTTTTTTAAAGGGTGCTGATAACCACTGCAGTTGGGCACCCTTATATACATATCTATCTATCCACAGAAAAAACCTTATCCAGATAACTCAACCCAACTAACATTCAAACTTGGGACTTCTTGAAAGTGAGGCAGACCATCATGCTACAGAGACAGGCTAATTAATTATAAGTACATTCTTGTTAGCCCAGTTCTCCTGGTTGCGCAGATATCAGTGAGCCCTATATATATATATATATATATATATATATATATATATATATATATATATATATATATATATATATATATTAAATATCATGTTTGTCTAAAAGCGAGCCTCATTTCATCAGAGAAATCTTATTTTTGTAGAAATACTATTGTCTCGTCCATAATCATAAACTTCTATCAGGTGACATTTAGTATATTGTACAGATAAATACGTACAAAATGAGTAGGTCTATGGCTATTTATTTAAGTTAACTCAGACATCCCAAATTTGCACCTGCTATGTCTATTAGTATTTACAATTGCTACAGGCCTTCCAGATAAACATTTGAATACATAATACATGGTGTTCATTTTTATTCGTTATTTCCCGCCCTCCAATTGAGCAAGAATGACGTCATAGTTGACTGGTGAGTCTACCTTGAAATCATAGTGCCAACTACAAAGAAGAAGCAGTAATTTTTGCAGAACAGTAAGCAAATTACAGTGCTCTCAGTGTGGTTGCTCTAGTAACTAATACAACCAGCTTCCCCTGGATATGAACACAGACCACCACGTCTTCATGGTTGAATGATGCTTTCGTACCGGCATATAAATATAGTGTGACATATAAATATAGTTTAAACTGCTGCATGGAGGAATTTATGCAACACTATCTGGCATTCAGACAAGTCCCTTGAAGAGTAATGTTGTCAAAAGTGTCCAAGTACTGTCAAATGGACATACTTTTGTTTGCAACATAAACATCTTACGTTTTATCAGTATACGATATAAATTTTTTGTCATTCTCAAGTTTAATTAAAATGTCTGTTAATGTTGGTATCCTTATGTCTTTTAAAACCAGTAGGTGCATCAAACATTTCCAAGATACAGGATCAGTTACTCGCAAAAAGAAAGACACTGGACGCTATAAAGTGACTGGTCCCAATCTAGAAGCAATAAATAATGTTATAACAGAAAGGGCTCAAGCATACCTTCTCGCAATACAGACGGTGTTTAAGGGGAAGAGAGAAAGGAAATATAAGAAAATGGACACATAAGACTATGTACTAGAGATACTTTCTTGTTTAGATGCTTTGTACATATTGTAACACTAATTTATTGTTCATTCCTAGAACATGTTCTGCTACTTTTCTGGTTTTTAATGAAGTTACATTGTGAGGAAACTGTGGATGATAGAAAAGAATTGAGCTCAAATTGAAATATTTCTATTTTATATGACAGATTTACAATATGCATATATGTCTACTATAACAGAAAAACAGATGTTCATTGTGAAATAAGTGTTCATTGACTTACAATTTCGTATATTCTTCATGGTCTACTTTTATGGCTGCATAATTAGCTTTGTGGTGTACTGCATTGCAGTATATAGTTTTTTATAAACAGTTATCGTATCTACGCACCAGGCAAAATTACGCACCTTTATATTACGTAGGCAGACCCACCTCTCAAATAGTATATTTACCTGCTGGTACAGGGAGGCCTCAAAGCTGCTGTCAAGACTTCTAATATGATTGCAAGCCGCTAGGGGAATCGTATATAAACTCGCTCCACCAGCGATGCTATTGATGATGTCAAATTTTGCGGGGTAAAATTACAGATAAAAATAAACACTGTGTATATTTGTTTAAGAAAAATGTCACATCATATATTTGGGCATCAGTTACATCAGAGAAAACTACACAAAGAAAGTTTATTTGTAATGGAAATACTCAATCTCCTTTCATATCCACTGCTATTGACAATGGAATTGATTCAACCCTTTCTACTGAATATTTTAAATCCATGATATTGTTTAAGCAGTTGTGTCACACAGCGTAATCAGCTACTGGTAAGGAACTGACTTACAGCATGGAGTGACAATGCTTCTGAGTGTGAAAGAAATGGGAGAGAGAAAGAAATGGCATTTTGTACCAACAGCATAACTAACAGAACTCTTTTTACGTGGAGGGTTAGTACAACATTCATGGATGTGATATGTATTTAGTCTAGTTTATAAATAGACTTCAAAGGAACAACTGTTAAGACATGTAAACTTTTACTTCTCAAAATTTACTTTAAAATTTAATATTGTTAAAATTGTTACAAATGTGTCTACTGTTTATTCTAGTTATTAACAGCTGCAGATAACATAAGCATTTTACTGATACAACTTAATTTTTCATAATCCTTTGGACCTTATATTTTAGCATGTTCCACAAATTTTAACATGCCTGTACCTTCTTTTTAGTAGAGTGGAACAGGATGCTGAGCAGGTATGGCAAATGTCATACTATGAAGTTATGATGGATATTCCAATGAGTAAGGACTATAACAATGAAGTCAAAATTAATATAATTTTGAGTCAAACTAGTACTCAATGCTCCAATTATTGCTAGTATTTACCTAGAACGCATTTCGTTAGGACCTCCCTAACATCATCAGTTGATTAATGGATGTTGGTTTGGTAAATTTCTTGGAGATGATAGGTGCATCTCTGTCGGTATCTTGATGAACTTGAAGTTTGGGTTCTCTTCAAAAGGTAGTGTCAAAATTGAACAATTTTCTTTCATATTTCTTAATGTAAATTTTTTCCCATGTGGTTAATGCAGCTGAACCTTGGACACTTTTTAATAAGTGAATTTCTTGTTCTCTATTGTGATTCTCCTTCCAAAAATGGTATGCTACCACTAATTTATCTACTTCTTTGTACCTGATGTTCCTAAAATGCTCTTTAAGCCTAATGTTCAAATTCCTTTTAGTTTTTCCAATGTAAAAGTTGTCACAACCTTTGCAGTTTATCTGGTACACACCTGATTTTTTTCTGTAGGTATTTCCTTTGTATTGTGTGATTTCAAAAGGTGTTGTACACTGAATTTGTTCTATGGGGCCAAAGTAATGTAGTGCTCTTTGACGACTTTTAGGAAATGGTGTGTAGCTCTGGGATGATATGAAGTTTTATTGCTCATTGGGTCATATTATCCCAGAGCTACACACCTTTCCCAAAAAGTCTTCAAAGAGCACAACATTACTTTGGCTCTACAGAACAAATTTAGTGTACAACACCTTTTGAAATCATATAATACAAAGGAGATACCTACAGATAAAAAAACAGATGTGTACTGGATGAACTACAAAGGTTGTGACAACTTTTGCACTGGAAAAACTAAAAGGAATTTGAGCATTAGGCTTAAAGAGTGTTTTAGGAACATCAGAAACAAAGAAATAGATAAATCGGCAGTAGCATACCATTTTTGGAAGGATAATCACAATATAGAACGACAAATCCACTTATTAAAAGGTGTCCAAGATCCAGCTGCATTAACCATGTGGGAAAAAATTTTCATAAAGAAATATGAAAGAAAATTGTTCAATTTCGACACTACCTTTGAAGAGAACCCAAACTTCAAGTTCATCAAGATACCAACAGAGATGACCCTATCACCTCCAAGGAGTTCAACAAACCAACATCCATTAGTCGACAACAGCTGATGATGTTAGGGAGGTCCTAATGAAATGCATTCTAGGTAAATACTAGCAATGAATGGAGCATTGAGTACTAGTTCGACTCAAAATTATATTAATTTATGATGGATATACTCACACAAGTTCTTCTGAATTACGGGGGAAGGTTATGATAATGTCTAATCAAATACTAGGATGCAGCAACAAATTAGGAATGTGGAATGTCTCTAAGAGGATCTCTAGCTACAGATGAACTAAATAGGGCTACATTGTGTTTAGCTGTTTAAAACCAAAGTAAATGAAAATGCAGGAATGAACAGCCCTGGAGATGGCTATGTACAGAGGTAAGACAGTGGGCTAACTTACATTGCCTTGTTCAATTTCACTATCAGAGACTGTACTGCGGAATGAGGCCTGATGCCCGCCAGCTCTTTGCCTTGTAAATGCAGGGTTGGTTATGATGCTGCCTGCGTCTGAAGCATTGCAAGATGCGACACCTTCTGTAGATCCGTGTAAAGTGCTCTCAGTCCCACCCTAAAAAAGTAAAAGTAAATCAAACAAAAAAACATAAAAATAAAATATAAAAAATGTAGTAATGTAAATGAACAAACTTAGTGATTTGTGTTAAAATTGAGAATAATAATAATAATTATAATAACAAATAGAAAATGCCCTAGTTTTCCACCATGAATTCTAAATGTTTTCTGAAGGATCTATGGGAAAGGAGTTTAAAAAGTAAATAAGCTATGTAAACATTTTGAGTGTCTGAACCATTTTTTTAGTAAACATAATTTACAGTGGTGAAAATTCCTGAACTTCCGTTTCAATAATATAATAGCAAACAAAATTGAAAATTTGGACTACAAATTAATTAAATAAAACTATAAATAGAACTATTTATAAACAGTGGAGCTTCATCAATGAAACCTTTTTAAACCACTTCTCGAACTGCAAAAAGACTTAAGCTCCACTTAAATTTAAAAATTAGGACATATTTCAAGGACCCCACATCCCCATCGTCAGCTGATGTTCAACTAGTTCTTCAGGTGACTGCCTCCCTCTCCTGGCGCTGTTCAATGAGTTGAATCAATCAATCAATGAATGACGTCATCTACTATCGGCATTTCAAAGTTCATGGCTCTCTTTTTATTTTTCAAAATGTATATATTTTCCCAAACTGTTAATTCCCAATTCAAAATGATGGTAATTTCTGTTCAAAAAATCATAATATTTCCAAAGACATAAAACTTTTGGTACTAGCAAAAAAGTATTGGGAATTAACAGTTTGGGAAAATATACACATTTTGAAGAATAAAAAGAGAGCAATGAACTTTGAAATACCGATAGTAGATGACGTCATTGATTGATTGATTGATTGATTGATTCAACTCATTGAACAGCGCCAGGAGAGGGAGGCAGTCACCTGAAGAACTAGTTGAACATCAGCTGACGATGGGGACGCGGGGTCCTTGAAACATGCCCTAATTTGTAAATTTAAGTGGAGCTTAAGTGTTTTTACAGTTTGAGAAGTGGCTTAAAAAGGTTTTATTTGTAAATTAATTATTTAATGCAGAATTTCAGAACATGAGACATTTTTAGGCTGAATGAATCGGTCCTAACTAAAAATTTACTCCATTGGAAATTTTTGGGATAAATGTTTTGCTTATATGTAACAGCAATCTTCAGCATATTAACAGAACACAAAGAATAAATTGTAATGGATATAATTTTGGAGGTTAGAAGATTTCAAAAATAATGAATTTGGCATTGGGAATAAAGGTTATTGATATGTCCTTTCTTGGAGTGTATGTCAGCAAAGAGGGTCACATGATCCTGTGATAATGGATGTACTACTGTTTGGAAAAATTTTAACAAGAGTACTGACACTGGGGCTGTCACAACAGCCAAGGTGTATGCAGAGTGTTTCAGAAATACTTTTATAAACTTCGGGTATGGGTTCCTCACACCAAAAGAAGGAAAAAGTTCATATGAACATATGTCCCATAATCCTTTGTTTTCTTGTTAGGTGGTGTTCAACACAGTGGTACACTTATATAACACACAAAACTCATAATAAATGCTCTAAATGTCTACCTCTTGCTTCTATGCATTCTTGTACTCGTTAAATCATGGAATGTTGCACCCTTTCAAAAACTCCAGGATGGTGGCGAATGGTTTCACAGGCTTCCATGACACGTCAATGAAGCAGGGTAGCTCCATAAACCAATGATTTAAGTTGACCCCACAGGTAAAAATCCACAGGATTGAGGTCGGGAGAACATGTATACCACAGAACTGGTCCTCTGTCCATCCATCAGTCATGGTAGATATCAATCAGTGCATCTCGAACAATGCGACTAAAATATGTCAGAGCCCATTCATGCATAAACCATGTTTTTTCTTGTTTTCAGGGGCACATCTTCATGAAGTAGGTCGGGAAGAGTGTGCAAAATAAAGTCCCTGTATACAGCACCAGTAAGACATGCTAATAAAAAGTATGGACTTATCAGTCACCTACAATGCCAGCCCACACATTCAGACTAAACTGTTGCTGATGGCTAGCCTGAAGTACAGCATGAGGATTACAATCTGCCCATACGTCTACTTTGTGGAAATTAGTTATTCCATTTCTCCCAAACGTTGCCTCATCTGTAAACAAAACTGACAAGACAAACAATGGATTAGCTGTTTGTGCTACAAACCATTGGCAAAAGTTATCCCATGATGTATAATTGACAGGTGAAAGGCCCTGCACACGTTGCATATGATATGGATACAGGAGCTGCTCGTGAAGTACCCTCCATGCTGTCACATGTGATGCACCAGATGCCACAGCCGATTGTCTTCTACTGATACCTGGATCATCTTCGACACACTTTAACATCTTCATGTTCTGGTGTATGAACAGCTCTTGGTCTCTCTCGATCAATAGTTGTAGTGCAACAGTCCCTGTCTCAGCAAGGTGAAGATAAACAGCAACAAAGGTTGGATGACTCAGTTGTCTTTAGTCTGGAAACTCCATCTGATAGAGCCGTCCAGCCTCGTGTCCATTACCATTCACATGACCATACATAAAAGTCATGTCTGCCTGTTCATGAAATGAATATCCATCCATGGTGGAACGAAATACGTGCAGTCGACTTACTACATGTACACAATTAAAAAGTTGAAAACAGACTGATAACAATTGACAAACAAACAGGTTTCAATGGCAACACTTTGCCATCTACCTATGTTAGTACAATAGGTTAAAGCCTTCTATGAGTGCATAGAGAAATGAAGTTCTGAGGTTGGTCCTCAAAGCCGTTGAACTCACACTTTCATTGTGATAGGAATAAAGCAAAAACCAAGGATTATGGGACATATGTTATATGAACTTTTTTCATTCTTTTGGTGTGAGGAACTCATACTTGAAGTTTGTAAAAGTATTTCTGAAAGGTATAGAGAGGGGTTTTTGGTGGGTCTATCTCTCTGACCTTTTTGGGCTTTTGGCTCACTGACTCTCTTTGCATGCAAAGTGACGGCTGTCAGAATCTCTGTTTCAGGCCAGGATAACCTCAGCAGTTAGATAAAAACCAGTGCAGATATTCTAATTTTTACAGTGAAGCAGAATTGTCAGTAGACCAATATAGTCATTTTAGTACAACAGTTAACTTTCACTGCCATCTTTACTGTTTTCTCAGATGTAGCATTTTTCTTCCCTCCACTTTCCTCTTTGTTTTCAAACTCTCTGTAAAGAGAACACCTACCCTCTTTTGAAATGGCAATCTAGTTCTACGGTAGTTCTGAGATTATACAGTGCATAATAATATGAAAGCATTAGTCTCGCTGTTACATAGTGAAGATGTAGTCACATGCTTAGGCCAAACAGAGTGTCTTAGGTGGTAATGCCTGAGACTTGCATTCAGGAGTCCTGGTTAGATTCCTAGTGACCGACCAATTAGACAAAAGATTCTTTTCACAGTTTTTCATGGTTGTTAGGCATGTGCTACATTGGATACTTTATTTTCTGTGACTTCCTGTCTCTATATTTCATTTCACTTTCATCTAAGTCCTGTGTTTTCAAGGTTGGAAGTGTCAGGGATGGGTGAGTTTGACGCTGCCATACGGGGATTTTGCATACTGCAGAGGTGGCCTTGTAGTCACCTGTCCTGCTGCAGCGGGTTAGTGTTGAATCTCATGCAGCTGTCAGTGAACCCTGGCACCAAGATGAAGATTCTCTAGTTCATGATAGGAACCATCATATTAATCGCAAAAACTATTTGTAGTTGATTTGTTGATACTCATCACTTACTTTTTTATATTAATGAGAGACTAGTTTCAAAGGCCTCCATTTTCAATCTCTTTCCAACTTTGAGCTACCATGGCCAGCGTGCTGTTATGACATTAAATTCTCCAATTGACTTGTATGTTTTCTTTGTAAACCACTAGGGGTCCTCATATTTGAGATACACACTGTTTGTGGTGACTTACTGTTGTAAGTATTTGATCCCAGGCTTCATCATTCAACCATTATTGTTGTCACCTTGTGGCACTGTTGTGCTGCTGCCACAGGCCAGAGCCGAGTGCTTGACAGGAGAGAAAAAGACAGAGAGAGGCTCCAGAACGTTCTGCTCATTATTGCTGCCACTAAAGTTCTTGAAAGATATGCGACTTTCTAGAAACAATGGCTGGGGAGATATAAATACCTGCAAGGTGTTAGGAGTGGCAGTTGTTTATTGGTTATTGTGACAGTCGATGTTTGAAGTGTACTGCAGTGATTTCTTTCATTTGTTTTTGTGCAGCAAAACACTGAGTCAGCCTGGAAGACAGCTGATTGGCAGTTTTATGTCTTTTTACTGAAGTAAAAGTTGTTGTAAATTTCTGCAAACCAGATTTCTGGATCTACATAACCCATGCAGTCACATTATTAAGTTAACTGATGGAAATTAATTATTCCTTTATAATAAACATGTATGGGCTAAGGTTTTGAATAGGGTCAACCTGAAAAATTCCATGGCATTGGTATAAATATCATTTTGAAAAACAAACAAACAAACAAACAAAAGAAAAAGGTTACAATATTTATTGATTACCTACCTTACTCAAGTTCTGCCTCACCCCCCTCCCCAAAAAAAAATTCCTGATGTACAACTGCAGTATTGGTGGAACTAAGTTATCATACTAAATGAAGTAACATTAAAAAATTGAACAAAGTCAGAATAAATACATTTATATGAGTAAACTTTCATAGCATTTTCTGTGCTGTGAACGAATATGAATAGCATTAATCATTTATAAGGGCAATCTGTGATAAGTGACTGTTCTAATACATAAACCATGTGGGGTGCACTTTAGAGGGTTAGAATCAGAATTGAACAATTCAATGCTCTAGCCGGGAATTGAACCACATATCCTCCACTCTATATGCGGCTGTTCTACCATTGAGCTACTAGGGCAACAGGCAACAGCTACTATGACATTAAATTCTGCAGCTGATTCACATCTTTACTTGAGTGCCAGTGAAGAATATATAAGGGGTATTCAAAAAGAAGTGAGCCAGAGTCTGGTATACGCAAATCAGTGACAGGATGGTAATATCGTAGGGTGTCTAATGAAGTGTTGTTCCGACCAGAGCATGGAAGTTCACAGCCCATGGCTTTAAGGCACACATGCACTTCATGTGACTATACAAAGCTAGCTGCAGCTTGCATCAATTGTCCAATATTGCCAGTCGCATTGCAAACAGTGAAATGGAGGCATCAAAAGAAGAGCAAAGAGGTGTTGTTCGTTTTCTAACAGTGGAAGGAGTAGGGGGAACGGACATTCATCGGCAAATATCACAAGTGTACGGCGAACACTGCATGTCCCTTGCAAGGGTCAAGTGTGGCACAAGCGCTTCAGGGGAGTATGGGTGTCATTAGCCGATCATGCATGGTCTGGAGCACAACACTGCATTACCAATGACATCATCCAGCTGGTTGATGCACTCATTACCCAACGGTAATGTGACAGTGAAAGCAATAGCCACCGAGGTCGGATTGAGCATTGGAAGTGTTCACACCATCATGAATGACTGCTCTTGCCCAAAGAGTGTGCCCAATGGGTGCACCACAGTCTTCAACCACACCAGGAAGCATGTTGAATGGCCTACTGTATTGGTCATTTGCAGTGCTATGGTAGGGAAGGGAATGAGTTCCTGGCACGAGTGGTGGCTGGAGATGAGTCATGGTGTCATCACTTCGAACCAAAATCAAAATGACAAAGTCTCCAGTGAAAGCATCCAGAGTCACCACCACCAAAAAAAATCCAAGGCCATCTACACAAGTGCAGGAAAGGTTATGCTAACGTTCCTCTTTGACCAAGATGGCCCCTTTTTGATATACTTCTTGCAGCATGTGACAACATGCTGCAACATGCAACAATAAACATTAAACAGTGAATGCCCAGCATTACTCACAATCCTTGACCAACTTTTGCCAAGCAATCAAATCAAAACAACCAGGCAATCTCACCTGTGGGGTCATTCTGCTCCACAACAATGCAAAGCCTCATACGGCTAACACAGTTGCGACACTCCTGTAGAAATTCAAATGGAGGGTTCTTGGTCACCGTCCATACTGTCCAGACCTCTCTCCCTGTGATTATGCCATGTTTGGTTCCCTTAAAAAGGCTCTGAGGGGCAAATGATTCACTTCAGACGACATCCAGCTGTACATGCGGAACTGGCTCACATCGCAGCCCTAGGACGTTTATGAGACAGCCTCGTGTCACAGTGAGACAAGTGTCACAACAGCGAGGGCCAATACTTCTAACATACAAGTACTGGTTTCTGTAATTATGTCCCTGGCTTGTTTCTTTTTGAATACACCTTATACTTACTGTCAAGTACAGATTGGCACAATGGTTCCTAAACTTGGGGCATGATTCCTTGGGGTTTACAGAGACTTATAGGGAGGTACACACAATACTCATCAAATTTTTGGTGGTGATGTGATTATGAAATAAATATATAAACAAAAAAAAATCATAGATGATGATTGCTATAATGTATTTAAATAAAAAAATCCTCGATGTGTGTTTGGAGGAATTTAGTAACAGTGACGTCAAAATTAATATAAAAATTATTTGTGGTTGGTTTATTGACACTCGTCACTTACTTTTTCATATATTTATGAGAGACTAGTTTCAAAGGCCCTGGCCTCCATTTTCAATCTCTTCCCAACTGGCAAATGTTGTTATCTGCTCTCTCTGGTGGTGGAACTATGAACTTTTTTGTCAAATTATCTGCTGGCGGGATTTCAAAGTTCATTACGCGATCCTTATTTTTCCAGATGAATATGTTCTCCCATGTTGTCAATCTATTTTGGTTTATCACTGCTTTTAATAATTTTGGATTTGGATCAATGTCATGGTTTTCATTCCAAAAATGAAATGCTACTGCTGACTTGTCTTCTTGTTTCAATCTGATGTTTCTAAAGTGTTCTTTGACTCTGGTTTTTAAATTTCTTTTTGTTTGACCTATGTAGCATTTTTCACAATTCTTGCAGTTTATTTGGTATATTCCAGATTTGTTACCTGAAGGAATTTCATCTTTTGTTTTTGAATTTAGTAATTTTAAAATTGAGTATCTATTAGTAGGTGCCAAGATGATATTTTGTTCCTTGAATATCTTTTTAAATTTATTAAATGTTTTTGGATGATATGTGAATGAACTGAATATGCTGTTGCTTTCTTTTTCTTTAATAAATGTGGTTGTTTCCTTAATGGTTTTCTTTAGTTTAGATTTTCTAATTTTCTTCAACACCAAACTTTTGTTGTATCCGTTTTCTTCTGCTATGTGTATTATTGCTTTTTGTTCCTTGATATATTCTTCTTTTTCCATGGGTATGTTGACTAGTCTGTGTGTAAGGCTGTTTATTATTGCATGTTTATGTGTAATTGGGTTGTGGCTATTATTTTTTATATAATTTTCTGAATGTGTTGGCTTCCTGTAAATTCCAAATTTTATTTTTGTATCATTCCTGATGATATTTAGATCCAAGAAAGGTAGTTGTCCATTGATTTCCTTTTCTATTGTGAATTTGATAGTCCTTTCTTGCAGATTGAGTAATTTTAATGCATCATCTAAATGTTTACTTGGTACAATTGCAAAGATGTCGTCAACATATCTATACCAAACCTTGAAGATCAATGGGAAGGACTTTTTAATTTGTGTTTCAAATGCACTCATAAATAAGTTAGCCAAAAAAGGTGAAAGTGGATTGCCCATTGATAGTCCTGATTTCTGCTTGTAGTGTTTTCCATTAAAGCTAAAGAAGTTTTGTTCAATGCATATTTTTGTTAGAGAAATATATTCTTCTGCTTCTATTGCTTCCATATCAATTGTAGCTAGCCATTTTTTTAACACAGTCTGCAATTTTTCTGTTGGTATGCTTGGAAATAAAGATGTGACATCAAATGAAACCAGTCTGTCATTTTTGTCCAAATTTATATCTTTGATTTTTTCTACTAAATCTAAAGAGTTTCTTAAATTTGCACTTTCAAATTTTGGAAAACTATTAAATTTACTTAGTAACCATTTGGCCAAGTTATATGTGGGGGCATTTATGCTACTAGTAATAGGTCTCATGCCTTTCCCTGTTTTATGAATTTTTGGCAGCCCATATACTCTTGGTAATGTTGGATTATCTACTTTAATTTTGTGCAATTCTTTTTTGTTGATTATTTTGCTCTCTTTTAGCGTTTTATTTGTGGTTTCAATGCAGTACTTTAATGGATTAGTTTCTACTTTTTGGTAATTACTGTCTTCTAACAAATCTTCCATCCTCTTTGTGTATTCTTCTTTTTCCAGAATTACTAGTTTATTTCCCTTGTCTGCTTTAGTATAAATAACCGGTTTCTTTTTAAGAGCTTTTATGATTTGGTTACTAAAATTCTTTTTCTTTTCATTTTTAATCTCTTCTACTATTTTGGAGCATTTGTTTTTTACTGTGTTTTTACTTTCTTCATTAAGTGTTGTGTTGTGACATTGATCCAAATCCAAAATTATTAAAAGCAGTGATAAACCAAAATAGATTGACAACATGGGAGAACATATTCATCTGGAAAAATAAGGATCGCGTAATGAACTTTGAAATCCCGCCAGCAGATAATTTGACAAAAAAGTTCATAGTTCCACCACCAGAGAGAGCAGATAACAACATTTGCCAGTTGGGAAGAGATTGAAAATGGAGGCCAGGGCCTTTGAAACTAGTCTCTCATAAATATATGAAAAAGTAAGTGACGAGTGTCAATAAACCAACCACAAATAATTTTTATATTAATTTTGACGTCACTGTTACTAAATTCCTCCAAACACACATCAAGTATAGGCAAATAAGTCTTGAGGAATAACCAAAATGGAGTTAAAGTGTGGAACAAGGAACATGGATACCACCAAAAAGGTAGGATTTGGACATTTTTCAGTTAAAATCAAACAGGATATAAAACTTTTCGAAAAATTACAGGAAAAAAGAAGAAAAATTGCAGCGGACATAAGATTTATAAATTTATGTATCAAGAAAAAAGTAGTACCGAATTTCGTAAGGAAAGTAGTAAAATTTGATAAAAATAGTAGACAACAAAAAGCAGCAGAGAGAAAAGTATTAATTGTAGAAAAGAATAAACACTATGGAAATAAAAACACGCTAGAAATAAAATTGTACAATTTGCATCAAAAACTTACCAAACAATTAGGAAGTATATTTTGGGAAAATTTTGAAAACAATTTATTAGCATATCTTAATAGAAAAATGAAGACAAAAACAGCAAAGTTAAAGAATAAATTAAAAAATTTATGCCAGAAAGCAGGCACTTTTAAAAAGATATATCAAAAAGACAAACATAACCTAAAAGATCATCTAAACAATGTGGTAAACCTATCAAACCAAAATTTTACAAAAACAGAACTGAATATGCTGAATCTAGGTTTAAAGACATGTGTAGATTATTCCAACCAAATTGAAGATTACATTGCTGACATCCAAATTGCTACACAAACACTTAATGAAGAAAGTAAAAACACAGTAAAAAACAAATGCTCCAAAATAGTAGAAGAGATTAAAAATGAAAAGAAAAAGAATTTTAGTAACCAAATCATAAAAGCTCTTAAAAAGAAACCGGTTATTTATACTAAAGCAGACAAGGGAAATAAACTAGTAATTCTGGAAAAAGAAGAATACACAAAGAGGATGGAAGATTTGTTAGAAGACAGTAATTACCAAAAAGTAGAAACTAATCCATTAAAGTACTGCATTGAAACCACAAATAAAACGCTAAAAGAGAGCAAAATAATCAACAAAAAAGAATTGCACAAAATTAAAGTAGATAATCCAACATTACCAAGAGTATATGGGCTGCCAAAAATTCATAAAACAGGGAAAGGCATGAGACCTATTACTAGTAGCATAAATGCCCCCACATATAACTTGGCCAAATGGTTACTAAGTAAATTTAATAGTTTTCCAAAATTTGAAAGTGCAAATTTAAGAAACTCTTTAGATTTAGTAGAAAAAATCAAAGATATAAATTTGGACAAAAATGACAGACTGGTTTCATTTGATGTCACATCTTTATTTCCAAGCATACCAACAGAAAAATTGCAGACTGTGTTAAAAAAATGGCTAGCTACAATTGATATGGAAGCAATAGAAGCAGAAGAATATATTTCTCTAACAAAAATATGCATTGAACAAAACTTCTTTAGCTTTAATGGAAAACACTACAAGCAGAAATCAGGACTATCAATGGGCAATCCACTTTCACCTTTTTTGGCTAACTTATTTATGAGTGCATTTGAAACACAAATTAAAAAGTCCTTCCCATTGATCTTCAAGGTTTGGTATAGATATGTTGACGACATCTTTGCAATTGTACCAAGTAAACATTTAGATGATGCATTAAAATTACTCAATCTGCAAGAAAGGACTATCAAATTCACAATAGAAAAGGAAATCAATGGACAACTACCTTTCTTGGATCTAAATATCATCAGGAATGATACAAAAATAAAATTTGGAATTTACAGGAAGCCAACACATTCAGAAAATTATATAAAAAATAATAGCCACAACCCAATTACACATAAACATGCAATAATAAACAGCCTTACACACAGACTAGTCAACATACCCATGGAAAAAGAAGAATATATCAAGGAACAAAAAGCAATAATACACATAGCAGAAGAAAACGGATACAACAAAAGTTTGGTGTTGAAGAAAATTAGAAAATCTAAACTAAAGAAAACCATTAAGGAAACAACCACATTTATTAAAGAAAAAGAAAGCAACAGCATATTCAGTTCATTCACATATCATCCAAAAACATTTAATAAATTTAAAAAGATATTCAAGGAACAAAATATCATCTTGGCACCTACTAATAGATACTCAATTTTAAAATTACTAAATTCAAAAACAAAAGATGAAATTCCTTCAGGTAACAAATCTGGAATATACCAAATAAACTGCAAGAATTGTGAAAAATGCTACATAGGTCAAACAAAAAGAAATTTAAAAACCAGAGTCAAAGAACACTTTAGAAACATCAGATTGAAACAAGAAGACAAGTCAGCAGTAGCATTTCATTTTTGGAATGAAAACCATGACATTGATCCAAATCCAAAATTATTAAAAGCAGTGATAAACCAAAATAGATTGACAACATGGGAGAACATATTCATCTGGAAAAATAAGGATCGCGTACTGAACTTTGAAATCCCGCCAGCAGATAATTTGACAAAAAAGTTCATAGTTCCACCACCAGAGAGAGCAGATAACAACATTTGCCAGTTGGGAAGAGATTGAAAATGGAGGCCAGGGCCTTTGAAACTAGTCTCTCATAAATATATGAAAAAGTAAGTGACGAGTGTCAATAAACCAACCACAAATAATTTTTATATTAATTTTGACGTCACTGTTACTAAATTCCTCCAAACACACATCAAGTATAGGCAAATAAGTCTTGAGGAATAACCAAAATGGAGTTAAAGTGTGGAACAAGGAACATGGATACCACCAAAAAGGTAGGATTTGGACATTTTTCAGTTAAAATCAAACAGGATATAAAACTTTTCGAAAAATTACAGGAAAAAAGAAGAAAAATTGCAGCGGACATAAGATTTATAAATTTATGTATCAAGAAAAAAGTAGTACCGAATTTCGTAAGGAAAGTAGTAAAATTTGATAAAAATAGTAGACAACAAAAAGCAGCAGAGAGAAAAGTATTAATTGTAGAAAAGAATAAACACTATGGAAATAAAAACACGCTAGAAATAAAATTGTACAATTTGCATCAAAAACTTACCAAACAATTAGGAAGTATATTTTGGGAAAATTTTGAAAACAATTTATTAGCATATCTTAATAGAAAAATGAAGACAAAAACAGCAAAGTTAAAGAATAAATTAAAAAATTTATGCCAGAAAGCAGGCACTTTTAAAAAGATATATCAAAAAGACAAACATAACCTAAAAGATCATCTAAACAATGTGGTAAACCTATCAAACCAAAATTTTACAAAAACAGAACTGAATATGCTGAATCTAGGGTTAAAGACATGTGTAGATTATTCCAACCAAATTGAAGATTACATTGCTGACATCCAAATTGCTACACAAACACTTAATGAAGAAAGTAAAAACACAGTAAAAAACAAATGCTCCAAAATAGTAGAAGAGATTAAAAATGAAAAGAAAAAGAATTTTAGTAACCAAATCATAAAAGCTCTTAAAAAGAAACCGGTTATTTATACTAAAGCAGACAAGGGAAATAAACTAGTAATTCTGGAAAAAGAAGAATACACAAAGAGGATGGAAGATTTGTTAGAAGACAGTAATTACCAAAAAGTAGAAACTAATCCATTAAAGTACTGCATTGAAACCACAAATAAAACGCTAAAAGAGAGCAAAATAATCAACAAAAAAGAATTGCACAAAATTAAAGTAGATAATCCAACATTACCAAGAGTATATGGGCTGCCAAAAATTCATAAAACAGGGAAAGGCATGAGACCTATTACTAGTAGCATAAATGCCCCCACATATAACTTGGCCAAATGGTTACTAAGTAAATTTAATAGTTTTCCAAAATTTGAAAGTGCAAATTTAAGAAACTCTTTAGATTTAGTAGAAAAAATCAAAGATATAAATTTGGACAAAAATGACAGACTGGTTTCATTTGATGTCACATCTTTATTTCCAAGCATACCAACAGAAAAATTGCAGACTGTGTTAAAAAAATGGCTAGCTACAATTGATATGGAAGCAATAGAAGCAGAAGAATATATTTCTCTAACAAAAATATGCATTGAACAAAACTTCTTTAGCTTTAATGGAAAACACTACAAGCAGAAATCAGGACTATCAATGGGCAATCCACTTTCACCTTTTTTGGCTAACTTATTTATGAGTGCATTTGAAACACAAATTAAAAAGTCCTTCCCATTGATCTTCAAGGTTTGGTATAGATATGTTGACGACATCTTTGCAATTGTACCAAGTAAACATTTAGATGATGCATTAAAATTACTCAATCTGCAAGAAAGGACTATCAAATTCACAATAGAAAAGGAAATCAATGGACAACTACCTTTCTTGGATCTAAATATCATCAGGAATGATACAAAAATAAAATTTGGAATTTACAGGAAGCCAACACATTCAGAAAATTATATAAAAAATAATAGCCACAACCCAATTACACATAAACATGCAATAATAAACAGCCTTACACACAGACTAGTCAACATACCCATGGAAAAAGAAGAATATATCAAGGAACAAAAAGCAATAATACACATAGCAGAAGAAAACGGATACAACAAAAGTTTGGTGTTGAAGAAAATTAGAAAATCTAAACTAAAGAAAACCATTAAGGAAACAACCACATTTATTAAAGAAAAAGAAAGCAACAGCATATTCAGTTCATTCACATATCATCCAAAAACATTTAATAAATTTAAAAAGATATTCAAGGAACAAAATATCATCTTGGCACCTACTAATAGATACTCAATTTTAAAATTACTAAATTCAAAAACAAAAGATGAAATTCCTTCAGGTAACAAATCTGGAATATACCAAATAAACTGCAAGAATTGTGAAAAATGCTACATAGGTCAAACAAAAAGAAATTTAAAAACCAGAGTCAAAGAACACTTTAGAAACATCAGATTGAAACAAGAAGACAAGTCAGCAGTAGCATTTCATTTTTGGAATGAAAACCATGACATTGATCCAAATCCAAAATTATTAAAAGCAGTGATAAACCAAAATAGATTGACAACATGGGAGAACATATTCATCTGGAAAAATAAGGATCGCGTAATGAACTTTGAAATCCCGCCAGCAGATAATTTGACAAAAAAGTTCATAGTTCCACCACCAGAGAGAGCAGATAACAACATTTGCCAGTTGGGAAGAGATTGAAAATGGAGGCCAGGGCCTTTGAAACTAGTCTCTCATAAATATATGAAAAAGTAAGTGACGAGTGTCAATAAACCAACCACAAATAATTTTTATATTAAAAAAAATCCTCCTTTATTTTCATTAAACTCTAAGTATATGTAAAAACAGAAAGAATGATCAATTAAGCAACAAATGGCTCAAAACATACTTGGAAAGTGGGAGAAAGATGAGATAATGCAGACATATTTCAAGATAAATTATAACACTACAAATATTTAAATGCTCTTTTCAGTGTTTCTTTTGTTTATATTTTTATTTAGTCCTGAACTTAAATGCTAAGTTCTTATTTAACTGAACTTTCATTTTTAGATGCATATATGTATGCACCAACTCTTCCCCCCATACCCCTCACCATACTCATTTTCTCTCTTTTTGCTAAAGATAGTTCTTTTGGATTTAGTAGGATTATAACTAGTAAAATCTGGATATCAAACTTTTGGGTGGAATGCAATATTTCCCCTAATTGTTATGTAAATGTTAAAGAAGGGGATCCTCAATTCAATTCTATTCAATTCAATTTATTCGTCCTTTAAATCTCCATACAAGATTGTGGACACGTCAAAACAAAAATATTAACAGAATTTAAGTACAAAATTTAAATACAGAAATTACAAGGAAAAAAAAAGTATAAGAGTAAATGCCAAAATGTCAATTCATATATTTATAGCATTTTTCCTTGAAACATTATAAGAAAATGCCTTTCTTTCCCATAAAGAGGAATGAAAAAAGCAAACAAAATGCAGCGTTACTAAAACGTTTTATCAGCATAGCTGCTAGTGAAATGTGAAATCCACCAATAATCAAAGCTGTTGCTGTTTATGGCAAGTGCATTTCAAACACAAAACTGTGAGGCATTAATTGTGTAGTGCTAAATGACAAATAAGTGAGTAAAAGATAGACTTACTAAAGCTTATATACAAATATAACAATTTGTAACTTAAAACTTCACTTATCTTATAAGAAATGATAAAACCTTTTTTATAAATTGAACAGGAACGCAATTTCATGAAAATTCTTCCACATTGACATACAAACTCGTCATCAACGTTACACTCACTAGATGTCACTATGTTCTTGTAAGTGCTACCAAAAATCTGAAAATGAAACAAATTTAAAAACAGAATTGACTGCCGGTATTTCCAAATTCATTATGTGATGTTTATTTTTTAAATAAATATCTTTTCCTAAACCATTAAATCTATCGGAACATTTAATTGTTTAAATAATATAACTTCTGGATTTATTTCATGGTTAAATGACCAAAAATGATCTGCTATGCTGATTTATCAGTCTGTTTGTACTTAATGTTACAAAAATGTTCTTTTGTTCTGGTTTCCAAATTACGTTTTGTCTTTCCAATATAAAATTTATCACAATCAAAACAATTAAACTGATAAATACCAGATTTTTTTTATTAGTAGTAGTTTTATCCTTTTTAGAGAAATGCAATAAATTTTTAATACTATATTTATTTTGAGAAACTAAAATTATACCAAACTCTTTAAAAAAATTTGAAAATGCTTATTAACCCAAGGATGGTAAGTAAGTTTTTTAAAATTATAATCGTCTTTTACTTTTTTAAGGGTAGAAATATCATTAACAGTTTTTTGATATTTACATTTTCAATTTTTTCATGTATAAAGTCTTTATTAAAACCATTAATTAAAGCAGTATTCTTGATTAAATTCCTCTTTATTCATTGGTATATTTATTAATCCATAAATCAAACTAACATTGATAGTTAACAGATTTTGGTAGTACTAACAAGAACATAGTGACATCTAGTTATTGTAATGTTGACAGTGAGTTTGTTTGTGATTCTGGCTGACAACATGGAAGAATTTTCATGAAATTGCAATCCTGTTCAATTTATAAGAAAAGTTTCATCATTTCTTATAAGATAAGTGAAGTTTTAGGTTACAAATTGTTATATTTGTACATATTTGTTTGCTTTGCTGTTAATAGCTTCATATTTTACGTAATTATTTAAGCTTGTTACACTTACCTGCAGACAGCATAGAAGTATGTCTTTATCACAGACACACATTCATAACCAAGGGAATTATACAAATGAAATGTAACATTTTCAGGAAACAATGTTATTGTTATAAATATATAACAGTTTTGCATCATTCAGTATTAAGCAATAATCATTGTAAGTCTTCTGAATGGCTCAGGCAATATCGTCTAGGTAATATCATCTACTGTGACCCACATTCGAGATTCCTTTCCCATGGCCGACCTACTTTACCCATGGGATTTTTTGTTTTCCTGGGTCGCCAGACAAATGCTGGGTTGGTTAATTACATCAAATTTCCTGTCCCTCCCTTTCATCTCCATCATTTCACATCATCACTCATCTGGTAGTCTATTTCAGGATAGAAGTGCCGATGGGTGCCTCGACGCTGTTGTGACTCCCTGAGTCAGTCACCCTCTGTCTCCTAGCATCACATCCTTCCTCCCAGAGAATCCCCACTTGGGACTTAGGTACAATAAACCACTGGTTTTGGTGCTGAATCTCCCTCTGTTGTAATCCTAATACTAAGTCTTCTGAACATCTATTTGGAATGCAGTAGAACATGGCATATTCCGAGGATCAATATTGGGCCATTCTATGACCAAACTCTATTATAAAAGATATTGCAAGAACTTCTGTAGTTTTCTCAATTCTTTACATGGATTGTGTTATTTTAATCCTCATATTGCTTCCTTTAATTCGGAATAACCAACTTATTGTATTTTTTTCGTAACCCTTTAATGGGTGGTGTTGCCCTGAGGCAACATTATGCTGTATTCAACTTAAAAATATTTCAGTGTGGTTATTTTGTTATTATACTGGCCTTTGTCAATTACACTAGCAAAATTTTGAGTATTTTCAATTGTAAATATTATATTATATTTACAATTATTTTATAGTGTTTTCAACAATAAAAAGACAAAATCCAAGCAACTGCACTCAAATGATACCCCATCAACATCCAAGCATGCCATCACACTGATTATTTTACTTGGGCTCTCCCCGTCCTTTACCACAGGCACATTTGACTGCAGTTGCCGGAATTCGAGCCCACAATGTTAAGCTTTGAATGGGTGGCCAGCCCATTGTATATCGCTTTAACGGCCATGGCTACTTGAATTGATTACATTGAGGTATTGCAGAAAGTGGTATGAGAACCGGCTTAGCAAGTATAGCAAGAATGAGATAAGTAGCAAAGTGACTTGCCAATTAAAGGGTTAATTATTGTAGATATCATTTTGTTTTTTCCATTGACATATCTGATATCATGTACAATGATCAGAGGATCAATAAATAAATAAAAAAATAAATAAATCATTCTGTTAGCCAATGAAACCATAGATACTGCTAGTCACTAACTGTAACCTAAGTGAGTGCAAACAAACTGTCTGCAAGTCTAGACAAAACAGAACTTGTTAAAGTCATAATTCATCAATTATCACACATTCAAACAGAAGTTGGGATCAAGCTGTTACTATCGCAAACCAAAAATATTATATTTAAGAAGATAGATGCATGGGTGAAAGGCTAATAGTAAGTACTAGCTGTTTTATGCAGCACTGGATTGGTACATTGTACAAGCACAGGGTGAGAATACGGATAAGGATAATTTTCAGAAATTGTAAGAAGTCTATAAATTCTACTTGTAGCTAAAACATAAGAGCCCAGTTTTGTCTAGATTGGCCAAATAGAGACAAGTGGTACATGTGGATAGCTTGTTGAAGTTGTATGATGTTAAGGTTGCCGAGGCTTACACAACTACAAGGCTGCCAATAGTTTCTACCAATAAGTTTGTTTTTCCCCCAGTAAATGGCAGCATGATAGGAAACTATCCATCATCTACTGGAAGTAACCAAAAGATTAATCAGTCTACCAGCTGAGGTTGTAATGAAAACACCATGAAACTGGTCTGGAGGATTCAACAATTTTAAAACAGATAAGTGAATCGTAAAAACTATTTTAGTCAGTTTATTGACACTCTTCACTTACTTTTTTATGTTATTGAGGGACTAGTTTCAAAGGCCATTGCCTCCATTTTCAATCTCTCTCCAACTAACATCTGTTGTTGTCTTTGTCAAATTATCTACTGGTGGGATTTCATAGTTGAGATGAGTAGTTTTAATATTAACACATGTCAAGCACAAACACACACATGCACACAGATATCATACATAAGCTTAGTTCTGCATATTACACCACTCACCTCTGGTAAATCTAACCTCAATAGATAAATATTATGCATATTTTAATTCTATAATGGAATATGGGATATTATTCTGGTAGATAGTAGACTATGTTCCATATATAAAAGAAAGCGATAAGAGGCATTTCCAATATCCATAGCTGGCACATTTTTCTCTAGCAGTAGGAGAGAAATGTGATTCTAAAATAACAGATCATCAAATACCTATCAACACCTGATAAATTGTTAGAGAGGTGTCTCATCCTCTTTCACAGTGGATGCCCTTGTTTTGCAGAAGGCCGCTTCCCCTCCCTACTTCCCAGGAGGGTCCTCCTTGACTAGTGGTCAGACCTGGTTTTGCCAGTATAGTCTCAGTTTTTACATAAATATCCTTAGTCCAAAAAAATATTTAAAACATAATTATACCAATTTTAATTTGAGAAACAAAATGTATTCAACAGTATCCTTTTAACTAGACAGAGAATGGATATTCATGTGAATAGAAGTAACACAAGAGCTCGTCAAAACAGTGTAATAAACCTTGGAATCACTGTTTTTAATAAACTGCCTATAGCCAATAAAACCACTTGCAATTTTTCAGCATTTAAAAAGTCAGTTTTGGCATACTTGCTAGACCAGTGTTTTTATTCTGTTAGTGAATTTATGGAACGTTTATAATATTGTTACATTTCTGAATTAATTGTGTATATTATAAAATTCTTGAGATATCTTTATAACTCATTATTTTGTACAAACACTGACTTGTCCTTATTGGATGTGATTTGTTAATTTACAAGTATAGTTAATTGCACTGTAAATTCACAATTAGATGTGTCTTATATCATAGTACTCATGTACTTGAGATCCTTAAAATTTAAGATAGAACAGACAATGTCTGAATTGCTAAACTGGTTCAACATTAATAGATTATTAATAAATACAGAAAAAACAACAGCAATAGCTTTTCATCATAAACAAAATACACTTGCCAGTCATCCCTTTATAGAGTTCCAGGGCAAATATATCTCATACACAGATAGTACAAAATTTCTAGGAGTATGGGTGGATAATAATTTAAAGTGGTCGGCTCACATTCAAAAACTATCTCAAAAACTGAGTAAAATAACTTATGCCATCACAGTCATTTCAAAAATCATGGACTTGAAATCGGTCATATCTTTATATCATGCATATTTTCAATCTGTTCTTAGCTTTGGAATATTATTTTGGGGTAATTCAATAGGAGCAAAATCTATTTTTAAAATGCAAAAACGGGCAATTAGGATAATACTACATGTTAATAAAAGAACCAGTTGTAGGCCATTATTTAAGGAATTAAATATATTGCCCCTCCCCTGTATTTACATATATGAAACATTATGCTACATAAAAAATAATCTTAGTATGTACACAACAAACTCACAGATACATTCTCATGATACCAGAAGAAAAGATAACCTTCATGTAATCACACATAGCACTAGTTCTTTTGAAAAAAGTTTTGTATATACTGGCCTCCAGCTTTATAATAAATTACCCAATTATCTGAAGCAAATACCTGCACTACATCGATTTAGAATTTGTCTCAAAAAACTTCTTTCACTCCATTGTTTTTATAGCATAAAAGAATATTATGATTACTTTGACAATGATTTTGTTAATGTTAATGATGTTAATGTGTTATAGTATAGGTGAATTGTTTGAATATGTTAACTACAACTGAACTGTTATTATTATTATTATTATTATTATTATTATTATTATTATTATTATTATTATTATTATTATTATTATTATTATTATTATTATTATTATTATTATTATTATTATTATTATTATTATTATTATTATTATTATTATTATTATTATTATTATTATTATTATTATTATTATTATTATTATTATTATTATTATTATTATTATTATTATTATTATTATTATTATTATTATTATTATTATTATTATTATTATTATTATTATTATTATTATTATTATTATTATTATTATTATTATTATTATTATTATTATTATTATTATTATTATTATTATTATTATTATTATTATTATTATTATTATTATTATTATTATTATTATTATTATTATTATTATTATTATTATTATTATTATTATTATTATTATTATTATTATTATTATTATTATTATTATTGTTATTATTACTATTATTACTATTATTATTATTATTATTATTATTATTATTATTATTACTATCATCATTATCATTATACTGTACATACAGTTGAATTTTCATTCCAAACTTGTGTTATATATATGTATATTGTATAATTTTTAGTTATAAGTACTTGACGTGTCCTATATCATGTAATATGATCAAAAGGATGAATAAAAACTAACTAACTAACTAACAATGTATGATTTACAAGATTAATAAATTATCTATCTATATTAAATTATAAATGAGTCATAGTTTTTACACATCAGCTTCACTTACGTACCTATACTGAGGACATGTTTCGCGAACTATCGTTTGCATCATCAGCTCTAATGCGACTAAAGCTTGATCCAGTGGTTTGGGTAGTTCTGGAGTTGCTGCTACCATCTGTTGATTTTATGATGAATTTAAATGTGGGGTTGTCTTCTGGTGGGATTTTGGATTTCATTAATTGGTTTTCATGTTTTTCTATGTATATTTTCTCCCAGATGACGAGTTCACTATGTTTTTGTATGCATTTTAGTAATTTGGTGCTATTTTCAATCTCATTCAGACCAGAAATGAGCTGCTGTTGAGGACTTATCAATATTTTTGTATCTTAGGTGCCTAAAATGTTCTTTCTTCCTAGTGCCTATGTTTCTTTTTATCCTCCCTATGTACATTTTTTCACAGTCTTTACATTTTATCTTGTAAATGCCTGATTTTTCTTCTGGTTTTATCTTAACTGTATTGTTGCTGTTAAGTAGGTTTTTAATATTGTTATTGTTTTTCGTTTTTTTGTTAGTTGTTAAACCATCTTTTGTTCTAATTTTGTACCTAATTAAGCTAGTAGCTATTTACTTCAAGGATTCCATTGGTAGCAATGCAAGGATTGGACATTCAATGCTGATCAATCCATGAACAATTCACGACTAACTGTAGCTGAAACCTTATCATAATGAGATTGTTGCACTTGATTCACTTTTGCTGATTCACAAGTGTTTCTAATTTATAAGCTAAATAAACTAATAAACTTTTGATAGAAATTCACAGTCTTATGGTCATATTGGTATGCAATAAATTTGATTAACTAATATTCTATATAACACTAATGTCATTTTCATTTTATTAATATTATTTAGTAAACAATTTATTTGGTAAATAGTCATAGAAAATATTACTTATAGCATCATCTAGTTCGGGAGATTTCCCTCATGGTGGTGGTAGTTACAAAATCACTGTTGATTTTTTTTTTTTAATTTACATCCTGCAACGTTAAGTAATATCGGACGAAGAATGGAATGGGTGAAATGAAGTTCAAATGAGCCCAGAGTCCATAGAGCTTAGAGTTATCAACATTCGTCTTTCAGGATAATGGAAATCCTCCAATGTTAAGTCATATCAGATGATGAATGAAATGATGTTTAATTGGCCCAGAGTCCATAGAGCTTAGAGTTATGACATTCATCTTTAAGGATAAGGGAAACCCTCCAACATTGAGTCATATCGGACCACGAATGAAATGATGTTCAAATGAGTATAGGGTACATAGAGCTTAGAGTTACTAGATCTTTCAGAATAAATGAAAACCCCAAAAATACCTTATCCAGGTAACTCACTCTGACAGGGATTTGAACTCAGGACCTCTTGAACGTGAGGCAGACACCTATGCTACTAGCCTTCCTCGGTAGCATGGTGGTAGCGTGTCTGCCTCACGTTCAAGAGGTCCCGAGTTGGAATCTCGGTCAGGGTGAGTTACCTGGATAAGTTTACGGTTTTTGCTTATCCTGAAAGATGAATGTCGGGTAACTCTAAGCTCTATGGACCTTGAGCTCATTTGAGCATCATTTCAC
Organism: Mantis religiosa; assembly: GCA_030765055.1. Taxonomy (NCBI): domain Eukaryota; kingdom Metazoa; phylum Arthropoda; class Insecta; order Mantodea; family Mantidae; genus Mantis; species Mantis religiosa. Next base: position 157,708,509 of record CM060955.1, read on the forward strand.
CCATTCCATTCATCGACCGCTATGACTTAATGTTGGGGGATGTAAATTACACAAAAATAAAGAGAACCTATGCTACTAAGGCAGGCACCAAAGTGAGCTTTACTACGAGCTGCTCCATTTGCCATCTCTGCTGTATAATGTGTTGTAATCAAATGATTTTCTCTACTCTTGTAGAAACTACATTTACAAATGTTTCTCTATCTATGTTTATATTACTAAAGATAAGCATTTACAAAAATTACCTTATTGCTAATTTTCTTGCAGGTGCAAGGGAAGTATGGGATTACAGTAGGTCTGAAGTGATAGTCAAATGTTTTAAAGTGCTGGTTGCTATGTGAGGGCTTTGAAATTATTTTCTCTTTACATGGCTAGAAATACAATAATTAATAATGCTTTCTATTTGAGAAAAGTATTAGCAAATTAAGTCCAATAACAAGAATATCTTTAAAATGATTTATTGTACAAAAAATGGGACATAAATTAGTTTTTAATGAGATATACATATTTTATGCAGTAAGATTCTGTTCAACTCTTACAGTTTACCAGTTATGTGAAAGTCATCCAGCATGAAGTCCAGCATGAGGAATTCTGATGTCATTCTCAGAGAATTCAAAATAAACATTTCATTTGACATAAAAATACTAACATATTATATTTTAATCAAAATCATTAGAAATATTTTTGAAAATTTTTTTTTGAGAAATGTTTTATGTAAAAGGTAATCAGGAAGAGGGATTTTCTTAAAAATCTCTATGTCACATCCTCGAAAGATTCTGGAATTAAACACCAGGTTTGGTATTTAATCAACCTTCTGTTTTAAGGGGACACACAAACACATACAGGTATATTCTTTTTTATAAGTATACCTTTTCTGTTCAATGCCCTTAGGTACGTATTACAAGTGAAACAACTGGAGCCAACATGTATCTACCTAATCTAGCCATAAATACTGTTACAATTTGAAAAGTGAAAAACGCAAATACCATGCAAAATATTTTAATTGGCTTTCAGTATGTTGTACCTACAGGCATTAATTACACACAGCACCAATCACTTTTTGAAATGGCCACCTTTTACACGGATACAGGCCCTGAGTCTTTGTGGCCTCTCATCTATGGTGGAACAGACGACATCCAGGGGGAAATCTGCCACTTCTGACAACAAGGAACGCTTTAAACTTCCAATGGTTGTGTGTCTCCTCTTGCAGACAATGCCCTCAAGCAGTGACCACAGGCAGTAGTCCAATGGATTCAGGTCCTAACAGCTACTGGACCAATCTTCAGGCAAAATGAAACATAGTTTTGAAATGGTTTAGAAACAATGTGCCATTCAAGTTCTTGAAACAGGCTCTAAACAGTGCTTTCATACACTCTGGCGCTGGTTTCAATGCCCTTTTTGCAAAAATGTAGCTGGGTGGTACCAGAATAACTCAACCCCCACCACACTATCACTAAGGAGAGATGATGGGCCTTCTGAACTTTAGGAACATTATTATTGGCTTCCCGAGATGATGATGCATAAACCCTGTCATTTTGCACATTGAAAGACTACTCAATAGAAAAACTTTCTCATCGGTGAAGACGATGTTCCAATGACTGTCTTGAGTGTAACGCTATAGGAGACGTCAACATTTAAACACTCTCAGCTTCTTTAGGCATATGTCAAGATAATGTCCTTTATGTCGACGATAAGCTCCTAGTCCAAGGTCCTCTGACAGAAGCCTGGACATTGTCCTTGTGAAATGTTCATTTCATGGGACAAGATTGTCCTGCTTCCATACAGGATTTCTCCGAACACGAGCCGCAACTGCTTTTTGTGCTGCTGGAGTTCTGACATTGCATGTTTGAACCTCCTTTGGCCAATCCTTTACAGTCCCAGTTGCAGTGAATCACTCAGTGGTGTAGTCCACAAACATACGGCTGACTTTCAGCTTTTGTAGCATCTTGAAAATGTCATTTGCAGATTTTCCAACTTTATGCAACACAATGACGGCTACACGATTTTCATAATCACCCCATTCCATGGTGAAGCCTGGAGCTAAATACTTCCTCTTTCAATGACAACCTAACAATCGTTCAAGGTTAAGATGTGCACACACACAGTTGTTTATGCAACAAACTGGATGTATAGTATGTGTCAAAAATTTGTAACAATATTTACGGCAAGACTAGGTATACGCAGATGATATACCATAGCAACATCAGACATAAACATACTACAGACAGCAATAGACATGCTAAGCGTCAGAGTGGAGAGAAATGAAGAAAAGACAGAATTGGTAGTACTTAGGAAAGGAGGCAGACTCACAGAAACAGAAAACACAACATGTAATGGGAAACTCCTAAAAAGAGCAAGCAGTTTTAAATATCTAGGCACTACAATACAAATTACAGGAAAGAGTTTCAGGCTCTACATCAGGACAAGAACAGTGACAGCGATCAGGTCCATCAGGCAACTATCACTCAGCACAGCAATGGACCTGTTCAGGCTTAAGATATTACCCATTCTCATGTATGGTCTCAAGTCAGTGGGGGAATATCTCACATACAAGCAGCTGTAAGAGATAGAAAGAGTAAAAGCTGGATATCTCAAAGAATCCTGGGAGTACCACAGAATTCCAGATCACATCTAGCATATAACTTAATGGAGAAACGGCCTGCGATATGCATTGCTGCTACCATCTATGGAGGACTACAAGATGTACAAGAAAAGAAATGAAACATACCACTGGAATTCTATACAACCTGCATGATGCAAGAGAGATCCTGGACACAAGCAAACTACAAAATGCAACAAGTCTTTCCACAAACCAAGTGACACCTGCATCTGTGTGTTGTGTTCTAAAAATGTGATCGATGTCATATTCTGAAGTGTAAAAATAGAAAAAAAATCCATTACCACTTATAGCAAAGACAATTGACAAACGATGCACAATGTGTGCATATTTCTACTTTATTATAAGTATACCTTTTCCTAAAAATGAGCTTTTATGGGATTCAGGAGATCTCAAAACATGTATTTCTGGGTGGAATATAATGCCATCTCTACCTACTATGTATGTGGTAGAAAAAGTAAAAATCTTGGAGTACTTTGACACTAATGGAAACCATTGTAATATTTTGTATTATTAGTGCAATGCCTCACCTCAGACTCCACAGAAGTAAGTTTGGAGAGAAGCATGTGCCGCTTTTGATTTAAAAGATCCCTGAGCATATCAGCAGCTGACTGATTGTCACCTCCTTCTTCCATACCTGGACCTTGTAGTGGATCATGTATGAGCTTCACGGACGGCGGTGAATCTAATGGAACAGAAAATTGCCATTTATATTCTGAAAGACTTACACTACAGTTGCTGAAACTTATTAATAAAGGAATTCTAACCTATCTGCTACAGGGTAAGCTTCCATAATATCTGACGTATTACATACACATGCATTTTTCTACCTACTGTTTATTTATCTGTCCTTAAAGTGTGTACGGGTGTCAACATTATGTCGTAGCACAACTTTTAAAGGGAGTAAAATAGTGGAGCAAGAGTGGAAATAGTTTGTTACTATATTGCATATATTATCACTTATTTGATACATTCCAATAATGAACGTGGTGAATAAATATCATAATTAACTTCCAAAACATTTAAGCCTCAGCTGCAGTGAAAGATATGACGGTTGCGATAAGAGTCAGACATAAACAGCTGACCGCAGAGAACGTCAACATGTGTTTATTGGCGGAGTGGTCAACTGCACTGCTTATGTGTGTCCCCAGTTTAAGCCCAGAGGGACTGCAGTTTAAAATGCTAATTTTTTGACTTATTTTATATCAATTGATAAATCTTTGTAGAAATTTTAATTACATATTTCCTTATAGGATAATGGGAACATGAGAATACACTGAATTTAATAGTCAGATCTTTTAAGAGTTGGATGCTCTTTAATGGCTTTGTCTTTCATTCTCTTTGCATTAAGAGTAAAGAATGAATAATGTCTTCCTATTTGAGGAAAATATAAGAAAATTTAAAACAAGGAAAATCTTGAAAATGGTTATCTGCATACAAAAATGTTTTTGACTTAAACTGTTTCCTTTAACGAGACCTACATTTTTTGTGCAGTATAACTTAAACTATCTCTTACTGTTAATCAGTTGTACAAAAGTCATTCAGAATGAAAAGAAGCAATTCCCAGAAAATTCAAGAAATACTTTAAATTTGTCATAAAATATTTTAAATATATGATAGGCTTTATATAGAAGAAGCTAGAAACAGTTATGTGTTCAGATATATTTACTTAAGATTAGTCGCTACTAGTAACACTAGCATCTCTTTTTTTAATCTCTGTTAACATGTTTTGGGAACATGTGTTCCCATTTTCAGAATGTGTCTGACTGATCGACATTGGTGTTATTGTTGTGGTGGCTGTCTATAATGGCGGTATCATGTAATGGTGAAATCTACTTCAGGAGGGTACTGATGGCGATAAATCAAAATTCATTAACTGTCTACACAAATACAATTATTTGTAATGAAAACTTCATTTATCTTTAAAGATATTGATGGAAATTTCTTATTGATTGATATCATAATTTCGTAAACCTTTGTTTACATTGTCAGTTGTATACAATATCATTGTCAACGTTACAATCACTAGAGGTCACTACATTTCTGCCAGAAGGTGACTGGTGACTGCTACGCAAGCTTACTGCAGCATTTAAGTGATAAGTTGAAAAGAAAAAGACCACATTTGACAAAGAGAAAACTCTTGTTTCTTCACGACAATGCTCTGGCCCATCATTCAGTCATTGCAATGGGAAAAATGTACAAATTAAAGTTTGAATTGCTTGAACAACCACCCTATTTGCCAGATGTAGCACCCAGTGACTACTATCTGATCCTGAACCTCAAAAAATTTCTCGGAGAACAAAGATTTCACACCCAGGTCTTTGATGCAGTAAACAGCTACTTTGAGGACCATGATAAATTGCACTACAGAGATGGCTTAGTTAAATTATAACTAGACTGTAAAAAAATGCTGTTGGAGGCATGGCTTACTAACACTGGAGTCCTCTAGCTTTCCCCCTCTACTGTCATTTCAGATTGTCTCTCCTCCATCGTGCAGGCTGCACTGGTCATGCTTCATTCACTGTCACATTCACTCTTTGCTTTTTCTGCCGAATCACTGCATTGTTTCTCAGGGTTTAAAGAAACTTATGATTGTATCTATTTGTTGATCGTTTGTGAGGTCATGTCTGAGGTAATTATTTTCTGTTAACTTTGAAAATCAAAACAGTATTAAAATACACCTGTTTTGTGTGGTTTGCGCTCTATCGCATGCAAGAAGGGAGGGGTGGGAGTCACGTGCTTGGATGGCAAGAAGGGGAGAAGGCTCTCCTCACGCATGCACACACCGACCGCAGTTTGTTTGCGGTCTACCTGTAGGACACTGATATGACAAATGTATTAGCCTTTCTGGAGATTATGTTGAGAAATAAAGAAAAAAAAATTAAATGTTCTTTTTATTGTGAGGCCGGGGACATATCAGTGATCCCCATACAATTATGGTAGAAAATTATTTCATGTTATGATAAACATACAAGAAAAACACTAATGGCTTGTGCAGGCAAAACTTACCATAAACTCCAGCTTGAGAAGATTTACGCGAGGAAGCATCCTGTTGAAAGAAGTCTAAGTGTGGCGGCAAAGGTGAGCCTCCTCCATGTGGACTTACTGGTGACTTCAGGTTTTCACGGCTCCCATATGGACTAGAGGCTTGAGACAACATTCCCGTACCACCACTTCCTAGATCTAACCCTTGGGCTTCTGTTAGATCCTTCGTCCAAAAATGAGTATGAGCAATTTCCAGAACTTGAAATGCAGAAGCCATTCCTCCAAGTCCAAAGTTTCCATAAGATTGCTCAAGACCATATATAACAGCCTGAAGGGTCTTCAACATGCCCTTCCATACTGCTCTACTCACACACTGCACAATCACAAAAGTTTCCCTGCATTAAAATTGCAAAATGAAACATTTATCTTAAAAATAACTACTTCATTCATATTATTTGCTTGAAATAAAAATTTAGTATGTGCTGCAGAGAATGTTAGAGACAATTTAATACCTTATAACAAATATTACTGAATTTTAAAACCTATATTCTAGAACTGCCCAGAATTACTGACTGGTAATCTTTCATGAGATCAATAACTTGTGCATCCGATAAGGCCTATTAGGGGATGTGCACACTACCTATCATTTTAAATGTTGAATAGAGATTGGAATATGCATAAATTAGGTTTTTTTTTTTTTTTTTTTTTTTTAAAAAAATTTACATCTTCCAACGTTAAGTCATATCGGACGATGAACAGAATGGGTGAAATGATGCTCAAATGAGCCCAGGTTCCATAGAGCTTGGAGTTACCCGACATTCGTCTCTCAGGATAAGGGAAAACCCTGGTAAAAACCTTATCCAGGTAACTCACCCTAACCGAGATTCGAACTCGGAACCTCTTGAACGTGAGGCAGACTCGCTACCATCTACGCTACTGAGGCGGGCTAAATTAGGTATAATCTCTCATAATTCCACTCATAACTACCTATTCATTGCAAGCATTCAATATTACCTTTGTAAGCCCGAAAACCAATATATCTAATTGGGTTGATGCCGGCCGTGAAAGCCTAAGTTGCCACTACATTTGTAATATAAGTTTGAATGAATGTGTAGTGTTTAACATCCGCTTTTACTACATGCGGCATCGAAGGCAGTTACGCTGATGAAACATGAAGATGGAGCACCAGTGGAATGAGATACCAGAGAAAACCTGCCCCTGTGCTGTATTATTCACCACACATCTCACATGCAGTCTTTATTCTTTATTATCAAACCCACGCTGCCTTGGTAAGAGTCAACTGATCTATATGCTCAGTCATGGTGTGTGTGGCCTAAGCTAATTTTATGTTTTAGTTAATTGGTGGAAATTAATCATTTCTTCACACTAGCTATATACAGGCTAAGGTTTTTGATAGATAGAGCCAACATGAAAAATTCAATGCCATGGCCGGGATTTGAACCACGGGTCTCCTGGTTTTTTTTGGATCGATGATCCTCCAAATAGGCAAATTGTTTCCCCAAAAGGCATGCAAATTGATCTTGAGTTACTAGAAGGATATGTAAATATCCAATGTGGATTATTAAATTTTTGATGAGTCGTATTTTTTACACATCTGCTTCACTTTCGAAAGTGAAGCAGATGTGTAAAAAATACGACTCATCAAAAATTTAATAATTTTTCGCTTCACTGTGGTGTTCCAATACAGTTAAATCTCGATATATCCAATGTGGAGATTACCAAACTAAATTATCATTTTTTTGATATTCTTTGAGATTTATACCAGATTATTGAGTATGAACTGCAAAAAAGGAACAACATTCTGTTTAAATGGAGGAAGGATCCCTGTAAGTGTCTGAGAGATTGAAACAGAATATAGCTTCATTTTGTATTTTAACTTTAGAATTATGCACCATCTATGGACACTGGTCCAATGATGACAATTATTAATGAGTTACACAAATTTAACAAAAGGGTCCAACAGGTTTGTTAATAAAAGTGTCTACTTATTAGTTACAAAACTAAGCATTCACTAAACACCAAAATGTTTTATCAACAAAGATAAAATAACTTACCACATCATCTAAATGGTCATCTGGACTGATCTTACGTTCCAATGTTCTGTTCAGCTTTGTTACTACAAAGTTGCGATAACTTTCATCTTCCATTAACTTTTTTAATCGATTCAGCTTAAGCCAACCAACACCTTCACCTTCTAGCACTTGATTAACTACCTGTAATGTATACCAGAGAAAATGATTAGAAGTAAGACATTTTAATCAACATTTATATAGTGTGATCCATATAAACCTGATCCAATAATAGGACACACATACAACTTTGGGAGAATATAATACACAATTGGGAGATTACATTACACTATTTACATATCAGAGAAAATGTTGGTGGCCTATTAAAATGGTTCAGGTTTATATGGATCACACTATACTTTGTACCATAAATTAATATTTTATTTAGTGGCCAGTATATCTGAATTGGAGGCTATTATTGTAATTTTGAAGTTCGAAATAGGTTCCAAGTAGCATAATGACTTCTTATGAAAATCAACACCAAAATCAGTGTAGCATGATGAGATAGATGGATAGTGAGATAGTGTCCTCTCTTTGGCTCTTCTTTCCATTATGTTTACAAAAATTTTCTATAAGTTCCAACTCACTTGTGATATTACATCCCAATCCAGATGGAGGACTGCGCAGAAAATTCAAGATGGCAAAATCCCTAACCAGATCACGGACCACGGAGAAAACTATAAAACAACAAGAGGTTATCCTTCCTGTGAACTAGTCAGACCAATGCAGACTGCTATGTAGGGGGAGACACAACCCTACCCACATGAGGAAGGCTATATATGTGGGGACAGTTGGCCAGCTTTTTTCATTTTTTTCATTCAGCTCCTGAATAAGGCTATGGCACTTAGAATGGCCGAAAACTTGACATTACTAACTTTGACATGGCTAATTCCCCTTGAAGCTTTAATTAATAATGCTTGCCATGAAAGTTTTAATAAGTATATAAGCCTGAACAACTTAAATAGCATCAAAGATTTGTATAACCACCTACCAACTGAAATCAAACAGATAACAAACGGAAAAACAAAACTAAAGGCTGTTAAAACTTTTTTATTATAAAAAGTGTTTTACTCCATGGAAGAATATAAACAGGTTAGGTAGAATATGCTATTTACACTTCTCATCAACTTTGTAAACATGTTTGTAAATATTATTGTATTAAATTTATGTATATACAAATTGACGATCCATGTAAAAAGCTTTACAGTTGGAAATAAACATCAATCAATCAAAAGACATCAAAAATATTGGCAAGAGTTCAGAAGAAGCTCACGTCAGGATGAGCGAAACGTTGGCTAGTATGATCAAAATGATACAGCCTTCACCAGAAGCTAAGAATACTTATCAAGACACAGGCCATGGAAGCCTACACATCCACTTGAGAAAGTTTCAAGTCTCACAAGAAGTAAATGCTTTTTTCTGATATTAATGTCAAGAATTATACCCTTAAATTAGCTACCAATAAACTACATTAGTTTCTGGAGTAATGCCACTCATGTTCATGCACTCTTAAGTGTCAGATTTAATCATTTTGTAGAAATTAGTGTGTGTGCATATGCATGTGCAAAAACAATATAATGCAAAGTCACTTTTACTTACATCTTTAAGAAAGGCTTGATTTTCTGAATTGGTGGTTGAACGTTCAGCACTCTGTAAACGTTGAATTTCCTCCTGCCTGGACTTGCTTGGACTATGTCGAATTAAAGATGATTTCTCAACTAATCCTTTTCTTCCTTTAGGGAAAGGTCCAAAAGGCTGAGCCTTTTCTTTCTGTTTTGCCATCCCACCAGAAGTGGCACTAGTTACACTACTTGCATCACTTCTGCTTCCTGCAACTGAAGGAGGCACACTGTGGCCTGGACTGCTGCTACGTGGACTCAAGTTACTTTTATTTCCTAGAAAAAAAAAATACAAGTAGCATAACATAATGCATCTGTAGTCCTCAATAATATGTTGGAATTTATGCTAGTTATTACAGAATAACATTAATGCTGTAACCATGTTTCAACTGTATGATCATTTTGGATTTAACTTTTAGAATTGGAATTGTAACACTGAAAAGTATCACTAAAGGTAAGTTTTAAAATATTTTGAGGCTTGTTCATTCTTCAACTAATCCAGCATTTTCCCAGTGCTTTTAGAATAGGTTGGCTTTGATGTTCAGTATATTTACTGGCATGTAAAAAAAATTCTACAGGATGGAATTCCAACAGGTCAGTACCACTGATAAGATTCTGTCAATTGGCAGCATCATTAACAAAGAAAATATTTAAATCAATATAATTTTGAGTCGAGCTAGTACTCCATGCTCCATATATTGCTAGTGTTTACCTAGAAACATTAATGAAAAAGTTATCAGGATGCAACTCCATTAACCACATGGGAAAAGATGTGAAACAGATAAACAGACAGATTTCTTATTTGTTACAGACCATTTCAGAAATGTCTAGAAATATGAGTAGAGGTATTTAAGGAAGTTGCGACTTGCCAAGTCGAGAGTGTAATCGGAACTGATTCATGTGCCTGCAACTGTGTTTTGAAAGTGAACTCTTTGTTTGTGGTCAAAGGTCTTGTCAATTGTGTTTGTGTATGTTATGTAATTCTGCTACTGTAAGGGTTGACCAAAGTGTGTTTCTACGAAAATAAAGAGCATCTTGAATTTCTGCAACTTGGACTTTTAATTCTACAAACCCACTAAGTCACAATTTGCAGAAACTCAAAATGCTTCTGACACCAATTGTGTTGTTTCGAAACAACCTGTATGTTTTTACACTTTGCAGGTACATGATGCAGATACTTACCAAATATACCACTGAACATGCTTGATGTCTGTGCAGCAATTCCGTTCAGCTCAGAGCTCATATTAGAAAAGAAATCTCTACCACTTGCACCAAGCAAATCACGACCAGCAGTACGGCTAAGGTCTGACTGAACCAATGACGTGCTGGGTGATGCAGGCATTGCAGACATATGTTGTTGGGACACAGCAGGAGCTGCTTGGTGCTGCTGTTGAGGTGAACCATGTCCAGCATCTTTCTGATCCCCTAAACCCTGTAAAAGAAAGGAATGATTTTAACTTAGTAATAGTAAAATGGTGTATACTTGAGGGGAGCTAAATGGCCATCACCAATAACCTTTCAAGATAAATGAATTTTAGTATGGCAGTATCTATGTTAATTTGTAGAATGAAACAGTAGCCCAATGAGGATCCAGGTTTGTTGCTATCGTAGTAGAAATGAGACAAGAAGTAAGTTGTAGATTAGTACAGCCAGAGCAGAGGAATGAAGCTAATTAAAACAGGAGAATGTCTGAAAAATAATTTTACTGCATGTTGTAAAGGTGAGCATATAAAGTGCATAGTAACAGCTAATGGAGAAGAATCAAAGCACAATTTTTAGAAAATGTGTTATAAGGAAATTTAAAGGTAATAAATTGGTTCACTAGCCACAGCAAGTGAGAAACATAAAGAGAGATTTCAGAGACTGTCTGAAAGAGAGAATAATGTAGTGATCAGTATCAAAGAGCAAAAATACACTGCTAAACATTGTAGCTAAGTGATGTGTGTGGTAACTACAAGATTTTAAATTACAAGCATGGATTTAGCCAGTATAGCTGACTGGTCAAATGTGGGTTCCACTGTTAATACTGACATTTTTTTTGACTTGCTGTTGCCTTTTAAGTTTATTAGGCAACCCATCATCTTTATTTCATCCATATGATCCAAATACATAGTATACTTCAACAGGTTTAACAAATACAATCTGTACATAGTATTAAAATAATAAAATATAATAAAATATGCAGAGGGTACCTTTACTATTTAAGCTTTAATTTAACCTTTTATACTCATCTATAGAGTAGACTGGGTTTTCTACAAGGTACTTTTTAATTGCTTTAAGTTTAATTTTTTCTTCTGTTATCTGTTTTATGTGATTCGGTAAATGATTGTACAATTCTTTAGATTTACTTTCAATATTTTTGTTACTTAATGTTCCTCTTAATCTGTTTAAAAAATAATTTTGTTTTGTTCTTGTGTTATGTGTATGTATGTACATGTTTTTATTTTGGTTGCTAGAATTTTTTGTTACGTATTTAATGCACTCATATATATACAATGCTGTAAATGTTAGTATATTTAATGTCATATTTGGTTGACAAGATAGATTTATCAACAGTTTGTAATGAGGAGATTGTCCTTGACATAGTTGTGAAAATTGAGGATACACAAGATAGGCCTTGGACAAAGACTTATCTTTTTAAAAGTAAAAAGCTAAAGTTATTAACATAAAGCAAATATAATAATTAAAGACTAATTAATGTCAAAGATAACTGCAGCTTAGTGACATAATGGACTTATCTTTATGTTTTAGAATCCTTACCTGAGACAAAATTAAAAACAAATATATGTGCCAAGATATTTCAAAGAACTATGTAATAGCAGTTTCAATTAATATCAGGCAATTGAAGAGATAATGAAAGCCTTTGTAAAATAGTTATATCTAAGGTTTCTGATAGAATCAACATGAGAAATTCAATGCCTTGGCCAGGATTTGAAACACGGATCTCCTGGTTCCCATCCAGTCGCAATTGAGCTACCATGGCCAACTTGCCGTCATGCCATTAAATTCTTCATTTGACTCGTATATTTCCCCAGTAGACCACTATGGGCTCTCATATTCGAGAATCACCGTTCGTGGCGACTTACTACTGTAAGTATAATAGATACCCACTCGAAGAATGGTTACATATCTACACAGATGGATTTAACTTGGACAACAACTCAGGAGCAAGAATTAAGTGTGCACTGTTCTCATTCTATCAAACAGCAGGATACTACACAACAAATTTTCATGCAGAAGTAACGACTATTCATATTTCACTCCAACACCTTCTGTACAAAATAGATAAATTCAAAAATGCTGTCATACCTTCTGATTCTAAAGCAGCATTATGTGCAATAAATTCATATAAAATGAGGTCAATTCGAATTAAAGAATGTCACAAAATGATCCAGCAACTTGAAATACTACAGAAAAGAATTATATTACAGTGGATACCTGCACATTGTGGAATTGCTGGAAATGAATCAGCTGATTTTCTTGAAAAAAAAAAAGGTGCAAATTTAATTCAGAACAAAAGTAAAAGCTTACCCTTTACATCCATAAAAAGATTAATAAAAAACAAATATAAAAATAAACAAATCCAATCAATATCTAACAAAGCCAAAGATAAAAAATGGAAAATTTAAATTAAAAATCCAGAATTATTCCAGAAATCCCATGTAAAGCTGCAGTAGCAAATTTTAGATTACTTACGGAATATGATTATTTGGCCAAACACCTACATAGAATAGGAATTTATACAAGTCCAAATTGTCCTCTGTGCAACAAAGAAGAGGAAATGACTGAAGAACATCTTCTAACCTGTGAAGTCCTACCTGCCGGACCCACTACACAGAAATATTGGAGAGCAAGAGAGCTAATGGCTTCATTGCCAAAGCCTAGCATTTGACAACAAAGAAGAGGAAATGACTGAAGAACATCTTCTAACCTGAGAAGTCCTACCTGCCGAACCCACTACACAGAAATATTGAAGAACAAGAGAGCTAATGGCTTCATTGCCAAAGCCTAGCATTTGACAACAAAGAAGAGGAAATGACTGAAGAACATCTTCTAACCTGAGAAGTCCTACCTGCCGAACCCACTACACAGAAATATTGAAGAACAAGAGAGCTAATGGCTTCATTGCCAAAGCCTAGCATTTGACAACAAAGAAGAGGAAATGACTGAAGAACATCTTCTAACCTGTGAAGTCTTACCTGGCGGACCCACCACACAGAAATATTGGAGAGCAAGAGATCTAATGGCTTCATTGCCAAAGCCTAGCATTTGACAACAAAGAAGAGGAAATGACCGAAGAACATCTTCTAACCTGTGAAGTCCTACCTGCCGGACCCATTACACAGAAATATTGGAGCGCAAGAGAGCTCATGGCTTCATTGCCAAAGCCTAGCATTTTACAATAACAACAACAACTATTGTAAGTACTTGAGTCCCAGGCTTCATCATTTAACTCTTATTATTTTAGTTAATTGATGGAAATTAATCATTTCTTCACACTAGCTGTATGTAGGTTAAGGTTTTTGATAGAGTCAACACGAAAAATTCAATGCCCTACGGATCTCCTGGTTTCCCTTTAGTTGCTCTTACCCATTGAGCTACCATGGCCAACTTTCCATCATGACATTAAATTCTCCATTTGACTCATATTTCCCTGGTAAACTACTAGGGGCTCTCGCATCGGGATACACAATTTGTGGCGACTTACTATCATAATCGACGGAAACCAGGAGATCCATGTTTCAAATCCTTGCTGTGGCATTGAATTTTTCATGTTGACTCTATCTATCAAAAACCTTAGCCTATGTACGGCTTGTGTGAAGAAATGATTAATTTCTATCAATTAACTAAAATGGTTAATTTATGTTGTTCACAGTTTTGCTGTGCAAATCACACATTGAATTTCTGTGCAACATGTTTAGAAGAACGTATAGTTTAAGATTGAAGAAATGAACACTATAGTGAGTTATTATTAAATTTTAGATGAGTCGCATTTTTTACACATCTGCTTCACTTTAGTACCTATTTTGAGGACATGTTTCGCAAATCATCGTTTGCATCTACGGCTCTTGTGCGACTGACGCTAGATCCAGCGGTGTGGGTAATTCTGGGGTTGTTGCTGCCATCTGTTGATTTTGTGATGAACTGAAATGTGGGATTCTCTTCTAGCGGGATTTCAAAGTTCATTAGTTGGTTTTTATGTTTTTCTATGTATATCCTCTCCCATATGACGAGTTCACTATGTTTTTGTACGTATTTTAGTAATTCTGTGCTATCTTCAATTTCATGATTTTCAGACCAGAAATGAGCTGCTATTGCGGACTTATCAATATTTTTGTATCTTAAGTGCCTGAAGTGTTCTTTCTTTCTAGTGCCTATGTTTCTTTTTGTCCTTCCTATGTAAATTTTTTCACAGCCTTTACACTTAATCTTGTAAATGCCTGACTTTTCCTCTGGTTTTATCTTATCAGTATTATTACTGTGAAGTAGGTTTTTAATGTTGTAATTGTTTTTTGGTGCCAATGTTATATTGTATTTCTTGAATATTTTTTGGAACTTTTTTGTGGCCCAGGGGTGGTAAGTAAATTTAGCAAATCTAGTTTCTTGTTTTATTATTATTTCTTGTTATTTATTATTATTTCTTGTTGAATCTCGACTATAGTGAGTGATGGAGCTCCAAAAGGAATACAGAAATGCTAGTAAAATATTCACATTATTTTTGTAATCTCAGGTATCTAGATTGAGATAAATGGTTTACTTTCTGCAAGTTTCAAGTATAACAGTATTTCTCCCTCAGTTATCAAATTTTCTATTTATGATGGGAGAACAGTGCAATGCATCAGGAATTTAATAATTCCCTCTACACCATAATTATGATATTGCTTAGAATAAAAAATTCAAAATGCAACATATTATAAGTTAGCAAACCAAGGTTGCTTAAATCTAAGGACAACTAAAGAATAAAGCAAAACAAGTTCAGTCCTTTCAAGTTAATCAATGATATGGTCTTGTTAAAAGTAGAAACTAGATAAAAGTTAGATGCTATATAGAACGATCCATACTATTACCACAGCTGTGAAGCTAAATTACTTGTCATAGACCCAGCTAACCTGTCTCTAATTACTGATCCTCTTGACTGAATAACAGCCCGAGCAGAACTATAATCATTGTGTGCTGTCTTTCAGCTCCTGAAGATTTCTTTTGCCTGTTACCAGCAATTTTGCTGTTTTAAATGTTCGTTTTAAACTCGGTCAGTATATAAGAGTCAGTAATTATGTCACTAATCAGTAACTATGTTTACCTTGAGCAGTCCTTTCTTTGCTGCAGCTTCCTTTGCACTTTTTGTAAAGTCTCCAAAAGTACTTTTACCAACATAAGTAAGATCTTCAAATGTGTTTTTGCTTACTCCAGCAGCTGTTTTAGATGCTTCTAGGGCTGTTTTACTTGCTTCCTGAACTGATTTGGATGCCTCTTCTGCTGCCTTCTTCGCTTGCAGCGTGAACTGCAATAATGAAACAGAAAGTGACAGTTATATTCTGTTGTAGTGAAAGTACTTTAACCTGATGCTGAGTATTTCTGTATATTATATATAGAAGACAAACATGAATAAGAAAACTAGCATTAGAAACTGCAAGTATTGTTTATTGAGAAGATAAAGTGTTCAGTATGATACAAGGATACCTAAGTTCTACTACATTTGAAGTTCTTGTTATTCATTGCTCATTCATGTAGTCATTGCTTGTTTTATTCAATTTTGATATAAACCAATAAGAGATTGGCACAGCCAGGATTGCTGTAGAACTCGAATAGTGAAAGGGTTATGCCAACATTATATAAAATAACACACCAAAAATACCAACAGTATTGGAACATTTCCGCGCAACGGACTGTACATGTTCCATTTATAAGGAACTAACTGGTAAAAGGTGTTGCTTTTTGTGAAAATTTGCAAAATGTGTTATGAATGAAAAGGAGTCAATAAACATAGGCTAAATCATACACATATCTGCACTATGAAAGTAGTACTAATTGATTTTTAGTGCAATCCAGTCTGAAGTATTTACAATGGATGCCTTAGCCATGCAGCTCATACCTATACTCAACTGAGGGAAAATGAGTAGTGATTTATTTTAATATTGTCATTAAGGTATTAATTATACATATTTCTGGAACTGGAACATATTCATTTACATCTGAAGCAACAACTCTACTGTATTTTTTTCCTTGTTTTTTTTTTAAGTGCCCTAAAAGTTAGGAAATTAAGGTAGCAATGATGTCACTCAAGTGCAACTGAGTATTACAAAGCATTATAAGTATTTAGAACAATGAAGTTAATTTAACCGTAGAATGCATATGCAGTGCTTTACAGGTCTTGTTCCTTATGAACATTTTCAATTCAATTTTTATGAGGATCGGCTGATTAGTCCCGGGTCTCACATAGAGATGGGGCCACTGGGCTAGTTTGACGAATAGCATCATATAGTTTAATTCTAGCTTTTATCCATAGTCAAAAGTTAATAGCTTGTTTAGTGTTTGAATGACAGCATTTTAAACAAGACAAGTGTAGAGGTTTCACCAAAATGAAGGATTTGGAAAAAGGAGCAGTGATTTAAAAAATTCATTGTTTAGTACTGGAAGACTGCAAATTAAAGTTGTTTGAGATAGAGGCTGTAAACATATCAAAAGATCGTGCAGGTAATATTTTAAGTATTGTTTTTGGCTTTCACAAGGACTGTGCAACATGGGTGCCGCATTTATTGAAACCTGATCAAAAGTTGCAAAGAAAAACTGTTTCTGTTAAGAATCTGGAGCTCTAACATAAAAATCCCACTACATAATCAATCACAGTCAAAACAGTGGACTGTGCCAAGAGAACAAACTCCAAAAAAGGCAAAGATAATTTTGTCAGCTAACAAGGTTATGGCGAGTGTTTTCTGGGGAATTATTTTTACTGATTACTTGGAAAAGGGTAAAAGTATCACTGGTGACTACTATGCAAGCTTACTGCAACATATAAGTGATGACATGAAAAGAAAAAGACCTCATTTGGCAAAGAGAAAGTCTTGCTTCTTCACGACAACCATCGTTCAGCCATCACACTGGAAAAATTGTGCAAATTAAAGTTTTAATTGCTTGAACATCCACCCTATTCACCAGATCTAGCAGCCAGTGACTACCACCTGTTCCCGAACCTCAAAAAGTTTCTTGGAGGATGAATATTTCACAGCAACGAGGTCACTGATGTGGTAAACAGCTATTTTGTGGACCATGATAAATCGCACTTCAGAGATAGTTTAATTAAATTAGAACACCGATATAACAAATGTATTAGCCTTTCTGGAGATTATGTTGAGACCTAAAGAAACTTTTTTTTTAATTCTGAGGCCCAGGACTTAACAGTCAATCCTTGTGTTTAATATATTTGCAAAAATGATTTCAATAGATGCATTCTAAGAGTTCACTTGTTTCTGCTGCTATTTTAAAAGCAAGAATTTAGTATAATTTACAAGCCCTAGCTATTTGCTACTTATCACATGTTTTCCAAATGGTTTGTGCTTTAAAATATAAATACAACAAATAAAATGCTAGATATCAAGTCCATCTCTCGAAATTATAGGAAGTGCATTTTTGGAACAAAATATTGATGACATGACTACTTTCAGAAGGGATAGTAGTGGGATTCAAATGGTGATAATAAAATACAGCTCTATCACAAGTGATACTGATATTGGAGGACAAAATATGACATGCTAATTTTGATACTTATATCTACATTAATTGTAATGGTAAAACATGGAAGAAATGTTTCCTCCGAAGGCACACTTTGTATAGTATAATAAGGAACCCACCAGGGCCAGAAGTGCTGTATTTTACAGTCTATAAGACACATCTTAATTTTTAAACAATTTTTTCTGAAGAAAAACAAAACATTTTTAACACTTTACTTAGATTGCAAATAATAACCCTTGGCATAACAGCTGCTTGAAGTGGGCTAAAGCCGGCCTCACATCCACATGTGCAAGGCAGAGGTGGGCAATCATACAACCAATACAGGGAGGTGATGTGGTCAGCATCACACATCCCTAGCTAGAAGTATTGGCTTTCTTGACTAGGTTTTTCTACCTATTGTAGCTCTTCAGTTTCCTCACAATGCTTTCCTACTGGAAAGACAATACTATGAACTGCTTAGCCTTAACATCAGGAGGCACTCATCTGGCACACTGCGAGAATTTTACAAAGTGTACTACAAAATATAAACATTATCTTTGATTTGCTTTGAAGTTTGAGTAGTGTATTTACATGAAATTAATTTCAACTTTACTACACTAAGTGCATTAAAGTAGGACTTTATGATACTTGTTTTAATTTCATAATGTTCCACTTTACACAATCAAAGTAGATAAAATATATTAAACAATACTATGGGATTAAGAAACACCAATCACTGAAGGGTACTCTAATTCCATTGGTAATACATAAGATATATGTCACCTACACAAACTGAAGAAATATCATAAAATTTCCATATTTAACAGACAAAAAAATACATTATAAATCAATGAAATATGCTAAGATTTACTAAGCAATTAAATGTATGCAATTGCAAATTTTCTCTGCCGACTTTTATAGAAATTACTGTTAAAAATGCTTATTGTTCCATCTAATTCATGTTATTTGAGGTAAACCTTTGTAGTAGAAATTATTTTATTACATATTCCCTAATGGGTATAACGGGAATGTTTTAAGACAGGATAAAAGCTTAATTTCATACTTTTCTATATAAAATCAGCTGATTTTCTGCATTTACAAGCAAACACTTTAAATACAAATTTAGAATAGACCTATGAACAGGCTGAGAAAATATTTCCTACAAACCTGGTACTGTAAGCAAGATTCACATGTAGGAGAAGTGGGGACTGACAAAGATTTCCTGGACCCAATCATTGCACTTGAACTAAGATGAACTTAACACAGCTGTGACTTCCAGGTAAAGTAAATAACCATTGAAAAATGTCCTGCAGACTTTCAAAGCCTTTTAATGTCTAATGTAAGGAGACACTGAGAATATTTCCATTAAAGCATTAAGGGTTAGTGAAACCTTGGACGAATTAGTGCTGCATGCTATATCTTAAAAGCTGTAGGAGTTAATCATAGGAAGAGAAGTAGTGCTTGTAATTTCACAAAATAGAAATAGAAAACAGAGAATTTCTGTAATGTATATCATAAAGCATGTTTATTTCTTCAAACCTTCTAACATAATATAATGTGCCAGTAAAAATTAAAAACATGCAACAATTCTGTACATCTTAAAAAGTGGCTGAGAATATAGGTCATGGCTTAAACAGATTCAACAATGGTGCATAATCTCATTTTAAAATTGGGTGCATTGTAATATTAAGTTCTACATTATCTGGTAGATAACAAGTAATAGAACAATACCTACTACCCTATCTTGGAACATAAGCGTCAGGAGTTGGGGAGCAGTAGTTGAGTTTGGTACATGGTTAGAGTAGCTACAAAATAAGAATAAACATGTGTTGAGCCAATACGGTTATCGTACTGTCTTGGTGTTGCCAGTTCCACGGCTAGCGGACAACAGATGGAAGATATATCTGTCTTTGTCTCAACCTAGCAAGTATCATACAGATGCTGAAATGTACAGTTATACAATGCTGACAGAGAAGTTTCTTAATATTTCAGCATGTGTATGAGAACATATACAATGGTTATTGCATAATCTGAACCTTAAAACCTTGAACTGGAGAACAGTTTGCTTACGTAGCTATCGTTCATATGCACACAAAACAAAATGATTCAAATTAGATGCGTTTTACGAAATGAAGTGTTTGCTACAATGAAACAAAATAGTGACATTTCAACAATTTGTGAATATAGTTCCTATTTTAATGATGCCATATTTGTATATTGTCTGTAATGGACTTAAAACCTATTTTTGTTTCATTAAAATACTTAATAAATACGGAAGATATGAATGTGTATTTATAAAAAATTTTTACACCATGAATCTTATGTACTAATGTTATGCATTGTGTGCAGAAATTTTAGTCTTGCAGCAACAATATCACTTCTTTTAAGCAGAAATTTGCAAACATTATTGGTTCTCCTATATTTGAACCCAAGAGATTTCAGAATATATTGCACAGAAGATACAGAATCCGCATATTCTATTTTCTCCCTCATTAAATTGGTCAGCCTTTTGGCAGTTGGATATTCACCCTTCTCATATAAATCATAAATTGTTCTACATGAAACACACTTTTGAAAATTGTCTATGTTGGTAGCACGTTTTTTAGCTGCCGGATGTTTCCCTGGATATCTAAATATGAAAACTTCTCCTAATTTGGTAAACTGTTTGCCTTCTTTAACAATGTTTGTCACAGAATGAGTACTCACGTGACAAGCTTCTAACATTAATTCTCGACTCTGAGCGAAATTTGTACTTTCGAAAATGTCTTTAATTGACATCTGTTTGAAAAATGAATACACATTAACAAGAATATTTGTAGGCTATTTATGTAAAATCTTATGAGTTGTTTTGCACTTACTACTAGGCACACCAGTACTAGGCTTGCTAAGCGATATATTTACTAACTTTGAAAAGCACGTGTGCACTCTTAAAAGATCACCACTTTACTGAATGTAAGGTACAAAGTGCAACTGCAGCATAGCACGTACATGATTTTCTTCAGTGACAGTTAATAATTCTTTTCTTTCTAGTCAGGTACCTTATCTTTCCATATCTCTGAAACCAGATGTGCTACAAACATGGGGTTTGGACATTAATCCTCAGAAAAAAATAGCTCTGTAACAGGGGAAAAACAAAATAATTCTTTAATTGGTATCTTTAAAGCCCGCAAAGAAATTAGCCACATGCTTCGGCAAAGTGAGCCAGTATGCGTGCTTAACTGTACAACGTTGCACGCACCGCATTGGCTAGTAGCCATAGAACAGCTGCGCCTAGCTCAGCCTTATGTTCATTCCTATTTTGTAGCTACCTTAGTGCTCTCAGTCCTCCCAAGCAAATTGAAAGTGCAAAACCAGTAATGGTGAGTGGGCAGGGGGGAACGGGGTGTACAGCTCAAAGCCTAGTGTGAGAGTGCAGAAGAAAATATGAAATGAATGTGAAAGTGATGAAAGGAAAGGTGGTGATGAAGCAGTTGTAGAAGAATGGCAGAGAAAACTGGAAAACCTGGAGAAAATTCAGTCAGATGCTATTTCATTCATAAAAAATCCCACATGCAGTCATATGGAATTCAACCCAGACTGTCTTAGTGGCAGACAAGTGGCCTAAGTACACAAAAGCCAAATAAATATATTCATTTTCTTAATGAGTATGGACTATGATACAATGAAGCACAAAATGTATATAATTTTGAACTGAATTAATACTCCATTCTCCATATATTGCTAGAGTTCACCTAGAATGCATTTCGTTAGGACCTTCCTAACTTCCTCTGCTAATGGTCCTTTGAGAACTACAAGCCTGTAATACAAGTTGATGACAAGATCCTGCATGGAAGCCAAAGATATCAGGTGCTGAGAACACTGAGATACATGAGAAGAGATTGGCATCTGACTCATCTACTTGAGCTGCCCAGACAAGATAAAGCTATTAACTGCATATCTGCTGATGCTGCAAGCTCCCATTTTATAACTAACCTCTACACCAGATTTGTAGATTGGAGATTCATTCATCAGGCCTGACTAAATTTACTGCCCTTAAATGGATGTCAGCATAATAAACAACAATGCCAGTGGAGCTGCAGAAAATGTATTTATGAGAACGAAACCCTACCTCATGTGATAAACCATTGCATGAGATATTCTGACATCATCACCCAGTGAAAAATGCCATGGTCAATAGGGTTCATAAGGCAATCAGCAGTAGGTTCACCATTCTGGCCGAAAATCAAAACATTGAAGGAACCTTGAGACCAGATCTCATTTTGGTGAGGGATAGTAACACTGTCATTCTAGATGTTACTGTCTCCTTTGACAATGGAAAGCAAGCTTTTAGTGATGCTAGGAGAGCCAATAAGAAAAGTACCATGACTTGGCTGAGGCTCTATGCACCAGATGTCAGAAAGTAGAGGTGAATGCCATTGTTCTCGGCTCCTTGGGCTCCTGGGATCCTGAGAACGACAAAGTGATAAAGAGAATCTGTTCTAAGAAATATTTAGCGCTTTTCAAGAAGTTGTGTGTCAGATATCATTATGTACTCTAGAGACGAATGAATTGCTTTGTGCAGTAACCCCTCAAGTCCAATTGGTGTGATTTTTCAGGAGAAGCAAAAAACTGAACTACTCTGCATACACACTTATAAATGAGAATCTACATTCATATATGTAAATTGCATGGAAAACACATATTTTCTGTATGTTTGCAGACTTTGTTTCATACTCAGTTCCAAGATATGAGTTATTAAACATGTTAGACATGAGGGGTTTCTGCTCAAACTGACATTTAATTCTGTAAGAGAGTGCATTAGATATAAAAAGCAATTACATTAGTATACAGTTTTGTCCAATACACCTTACATTACCTTTCTTCAGACATATAAGTGAGTTTGGTATACAAATGTCCATAAAAGGATTGCATTTATTTATCGTGGGGAAGATAGGGCTTGAATTTCTTTTTAAATCAGCTATTTTCAAAAATAATCACAAAACCTTCTGTAAATGTGCATCAAAATAGTGGAAAGGAAAAGGAAACAACAGAAATCTGCAAATCACGTTGCCAACCTAGCAATTTGAATAAAAATGCCCCGTGCCCAGGACATGAGGGGTTTCTGCACCAAACAAACACTTCAACTAATTAACAAATTAATTATTAGCTATTGAATGCTCAGTTTAACGTGTACATGAGGGATTTAGATGCAAATAGGTGCATCTATATAAATAATATCGTTTTATCAACAAATCTGAATTTCTCAAAAAATATGGACATGAGGGGTTTCTGCACTAAGCAATTCATCTATGCTGAACATATTATAGGTGTCCGAGAATGATCAAGTACCCTGACTGGGGTTTTTTCTGTGGTTTTTCCTAAGTCTCTCAAGGTGAATACTGGGGTAATAGATCCAAAGCTCCACTGACTTATGCCACATTCATAGTGAATACTGCAAAATTTACACAATTGTTGACTTTTAGCTCTTTTCTATAAAACTTATTTGTATTTTCTGTTTTGACTTTTAGATCTTTCCTGTAAAACTTATTTTTGTTTTGTGTTATGATTGTAAAATTAATCTCTGGAGGAATGTATATTGAATATAGTAGATTAATATTTGATGATTAAACAAGATTTATAATTATGAACTCACAGACCTAACTGTGATATATTAAGATGCTTACTTAACATTCCTTTGTAATCCTTTAAAGTTTGTCAGCTGAATTCTGTAACATTATATGTATAGTAATAAATCTTTGTAGCAGATGTTTTTAAACACATATGTAATGTAATGTAACTATGGGTTTCTTGAGTTTATCAGGACAATCATTTGTGTCATACATGCATATAAATTTATTTGAGCTATGGTATGTGATTAATTTAATAGCATTGTTAGTGTATTTGTAAATATTATATATACTTTTCTGCTCAGTAGTAAATCAATTCAAAGAAAAGTGCAAGGTCATGCAGTGCTTAGAGAACATGCCACTAGATGTAGTTTTATTTTGTTTTATTTAATTAAGAAATAGCAATTTCATTTCCCACCAGAGTGTAGATTTGAAAGTGTCTCTGGAGATCCATTCTCTCAAAAGTTGTGCCCGTCTAGTTGATAATGTGTAATTTAATATATTTCGAACTTTTAATTTTTCACTAATATAGGAGTTCTTTCTCTTATCAAGTTTTGTGATATTACAAAGTGGTTGCAAAAGAGACAATCGAGCTGCCTCCAACTATTTTTGATCTCTGCTGCTCAATATTTAAATTTACGGGTGCCGGGGTAGCACAGTGGTTTCGTTCGCGACTCTCGTGTTGAGGGTCCGCATTCAATTCCCACCTCTGGGGTTGGCAATTTTAAGTCGGCCCTATCCACACCTTCACCCCTGTCTAGCTCAGTGAAGTGTTCCCTATGCCCAATGTGGTTCGGAGTCCACGGTATAAACTGTAGCTCCCCTCGCCTAACTGCTATCTTCACTATCACCCTAACATTGGAGGTAATGGATACAACCCTCTAGATGCCTCTACCTAGAAATTGATCCAATGATCACGTGGTGGAGTGAGGTTACCCCGAAGGCCGTAATTATCATATGGGAGTGTCTAAGCTATGTAAAACTGATTACTTATTGAATTAGTTTAGGAAACTAAACTAAGGAACTAGCTACAAACTTCTTTTTACCCTAGATAATTAATCACAAGCACGACTTACATATTTAGGGCAGATCAAAACCAGTTTCCAGTAATGGACATGCTGGTGATGATGTTTAGTTAGATTTATTCACTGTTAATGTAACAAAGTATACATGCACCTTTGTCTGTGAGTATTGTGTTTATGTATCCTCTGTATGAAATATAGGGGATGAATAAATTGAAATAAATTGAAATTGAAAAATTGAAATGTTATTGCTTTATCCAAAATAATTAGTTTTCATAAAACTTTTAACTTAACTTACTTTTGTGTAAAACTGTATATTTTACCAGCATTACTAAAGGATGAATTATATCCTAATTTGTTCAACCCTACACCCCATTAGGACAAACAAAACAGACTGCAATGAATATGTTAATAAAACCATACAAGTGAACATTGGTGTAATCAATTTCCCATGTTTTTAAGGCAAAGTTATGTTCTCAATGAATAAAATAATAATGTATTTGCACATTTTCAGATTTTTACTCATTCTTTTACTATTTTACAGTGTCTCAAACTAAGTAGGTATACTGTTCTATCCCAGATGTCCTATTTTATGGGATAAAGCTGTAATATTTTTGAAAGACACATGCTTGGTGATTTAGGCATGATTCTAAATAGTACTAATTTATAACTAAATAAATAATCAAATAGATGCAGAATATACAGTAAGATCTCCAGCAATTCTTGTGCTAGATAGCAAGTGTCGTAGAAAGTACATGCAATTTGAACAAGCTATATGCCCTTAACCTGTTTGAGCTCAGTGTAAGAAACTGTTTCATGCATTATCTGAATTAAAATTTTTCTAAATTGGACATTCTTTTAAAACAGCAGTTTTCTTCCACAAAGTGTTTGAATTGTTTCCCCTGTACATCTCTTACTGCTCAATCTTGATAAACAGGCAAACAGGCAGCCAGGCAGCAGACGCTTTGTAGTTTTCTAAGAAAATTTGGATGTACGCTAATAATAATATTCAAGATATAACATGATCCTGAGCAAAAAAGAATAGCTATATATGTGCTTTAACTTTAATGAATATTGACTATATCCTTATTATTCTTATTATTGTCATCATTCACATCTGTGTCATCATTATTTTTAATTATTAAATATTTTTGTTATTGATGTGTGTTTGGAGGAATTTAGTAACAGTGACGTCAAAATTAATATAAAAATTATTTGTGGTTGGTTTATTGACACTCGTCACTTACTTTTTCATATACTTATGAGAGACTAGTTTCAAAGGCCCTGGCCTCCATTTTCAATCTCTTCCCAACTGGCATCTGTTGTTATCTGCTCTCTCTGGTGGTGGAACTATGAACTTTTTTGTCAAATTATCTACTGGCGGGATTTCAAAGTTCATTACGCGATCCTTATTTTTCCAGATGAATATGTTCTCCCATGTTGTCAATCTATTTTGGTTTATCACTCCTTTTAATAATTTTGGATTTGGATCAATGTCATGGTTTTCATTCCAAAAATGAAATGCTACTGCTGACTTGTCTTCTTGTTTCAATCTGATGTTTCTAAAGTGTTCTTTGACTCTGGTTTTTAAATTTCTTTTTGTTTGACCTATGTAGCATTTTTCACAATTCTTACAATTTATTTGGTATATTCCAGATTTGTTACCTGAAGGAATTTCATCTTTTGTTTTTGAATTTAGTAATTTTAAAATTGAGTATCTATTAGTAGGTGCCAAGATGATATTTTGTTCCTTGAATATCTTTTTAAATGTATTAAATGTTTTTGGATGATATGTGAATGAACTGAATATGCTGTTGTTTTCTTTTTCTTTAATAAATGTGGTTGCTTCCTTAATGGTTTTCTTTAGTTTAGATTTTCTAATTTTCTTCAATACCAAACTTTTGTTGTATCCGTTTTCTTCTGCTATGTGTATTATTGCTTTTTGTTCCTTGAAATATTCTTCTTTTTCCATGGGTATGTTGACTAGTCTGTGTGTAAGGCTGTTTATTATTGCATGTTTATGTGTAATTGGGTTGTGGCTATTATTTTTTATATAATTTTCTGAATGTGTTGGCTTCCTGTAAATTCCAAATTTTATTTTTGTATCATTCCTGATGATATTTAGATCCAAGATACAATGATAAAAAATGATACAGGAATGATACAAAAATAAAATTTGGAATTTACAGGAAGCCAACACATTCAGAAAATTATATAAAAAATAATAGCCACAACCCAATTACACATAAACATGCAATAATAAACAGCCTTACACACAGACTAGTCAACATACCCATGGAAAAAGAAGAATATTTCAAGGAACAAAAAGCAATAATACACATAGCAGAAGAAAACGGATACAACAAAAGTTTGGTGTTGAAGAAAATTAGAAAATCTAAACTAAAGAAAACCATTAAGGAAGCAACCACATTTATTAAAGAAAAAGAAAACAACAGCATATTCAGTTCATTCACATATCATCCAAAAACATTTAATAAATTTAAAAAGATATTCAAGGAACAAAATATCATCTTGGCACCTACTAATAGATACTCAATTTTAAAATTACTAAATTCAAAAACAAAAGATGAAATTCCTTCAGGTAACAAATCTGGAATATACCAAATAAATTGTAAGAATTGTGAAAAATGCTACATAGGTCAAACAAAAAGAAATTTAAAAACCAGAGTCAAAGAACACTTTAGAAACATCAGATTGAAACAAGAAGACAAGTCAGCAGTAGCATTTCATTTTTGGAATGAAAACCATGACATTGATCCAAATCCAAAATTATTAAAAGGAGTGATAAACCAAAATAGATTGACAACATGGGAGAACATATTCATCTGGAAAAATAAGGATCGCGTAATGAACTTTGAAATCCCGCCAGTAGATAATTTGACAAAAAAGTTCATAGTTCCACCACCAGAGAGAGCAGATAACAACAGATGCCAGTTGGGAAGAGATTGAAAATGGAGGCCAGGGCCTTTGAAGCTAGTCTCTCATAAGTATATGAAAAAGTAAGTGACGAGTGTCAATAAACCAACCACAAATAATTTTTATATTATTTTTGTTATTGTTTTTATCACTATTATTACAGTAAAACCTCGTTAACTCAGACCTCTTTAACCTAGACGTCTAGGTAACCCATACCGGGTTTCAAAAATTATATTCTTTAGTGTAGTAAATTAAGACTTGTTTTACAGATGATAAATTACTATTTTCAGTGGTGCATTACTCCAATTTTCTTGCTAACGGACAAATACATTGCTCTCACCCTACTTGCTTGGGACCAGGTTGGAAGAGAACTTTGATAAAGTCATGGAAATAGTTGTGGCCTGATGTGGGTGACTTGCCAGAAACAAGATTGAAGAAGAAGAAAAAATAGGCATGAAGAGGATTTTATATACATTTTAAAAATATAGATGGCCGTTCTGATGTTAAAGAACAAGACACTGACAATGACGGAGGTTATAAACCGATTACAGAGGAAGGCATTATTGCATCATGCATTGTTGTTGAAAATGAAAATGAAGAGTATTCAGATTCAGCCAGTGTTAATGAACCAGCTGTGGCTATGGCCCACACACAAGCAGTAACAAACGTAGATAAATTGATGCTTTATTTCGAGAGTCAAGCCGAAACATTGCCAAATGAACTTCTAATGTTAAAGCGGATGTGAGATCGTGCTACTTGTAAGTGATATACTAAACTGAGACAGCAGAAGCTCACTGCTGTTAGGACCCACATACAAACAGTAACAAACATAGAAAAATTGATACTTTATTTCGAGAGTCAAGCCGAAACATAGCCAAATGAACTTCTAATGTTAAAGCGGATGTGAGATCGTGCTACTTGTAAGTGATATACTAAACTGAGACAGCAGAAGCTCACTGCTGTTAGGACCCACACACAAGCAGTAACAAACATAGAGAAATTGATGCTTTATTTTGAGAGTCAAGCTGAAATGAAGCCAGATGAACTTCTAATGTTAAAACGGATGTGAGATTGTGTACTCGTAAGCGATAAAGCAAACTGAGACAGCAGAAGCTCACTATCTTTTTTACTACTGACTGGTTTGTAGCTATGTTGCGTACAGTGCAAATACATAGTACTATTACAGTGTATGTGTTTTTAGGTGAAAGTGTGCCAATAGTAGTTTCTAAACTTTATTACAAATAGTTTCGTGATGTTGTACATGCTTTTTTACAGCTTTTCTGTTATTTTCTGAATAACCCAGATTTTCCTTAACTTGGATCAGTCCTGGTCTCAATTGATCTGGGTAAACAAGGTTCTACTGTACTATTATTTTATTGACATTCTGCTACTTTCAGCACTGCTATTTTTGTTGTTGTCCTCATTGAAGTAATCTGAGAATACAACATGCTTAAGTGTTAATAAGAAGCATATGTATATTACTCATTTTGCAAGAAGCAAAAGTTTTTAGCATTATTTTAAAAACTTCCTGTCTGTAGGAGTATTGGTATAGTCAGACTTATTTACATTCACCTTCACCTTAAAATATTAGAACACAACTGAAACATTTTTGAGATCATTTGTTCTCATCAGCTATCCAGTGCCCTCAAAAATGTTTCAATTGTGTTCTAATATTATAAGTAAAGATTAGTATAAGTGTGTCTACTTTAATACCACAACAAATGAAGAATACTTCATTTTTAATAGTGCTTGTGCAAAATTAATATAATTTTGAGTGGAACTAATACTCTATGCTCCATATATTGCCAGTTTTCCTAGAATATATTTTGTTAGGACCTTGCTAGCATCCTCAGCTAATTTCAATGTTGAATTTCAATTTGGTGAACCCCTTGGAGGTGATACGGACATGTCTGTTAGTATCTTGATGAACTTTAATTTTGGGTTCTCTTCAAAGATGATGTCGAAATTGAACAGTTTTCCTTCATATTTCTTTATGAATATCTTTTCCCATGTGGTTACATACCATCCCAGAGCTACATACCTTTTCCAAAAGTCTTCATAGAACACAGCATTACTTTGACCTCACAGAACAAATTCAGTATACAACACCTTTTGAAATCACAAAATATAAAAGAGAAACCCACAGACAAAAGCTCAGGTGTGTACTGGACAAATTGCAATGGCTGTGACAACTTTTACATTGGCAAAACAAAAAGGAATTTAAACATGAGGCTTAAAGAGCATTTTACGAACATCAAGAACAAAGCAACAGACAAATTGCAGTAGTGTACCACTTCTGATATGAGAATCATGATATAAAACAAGAAATCCATTCATTAAAAAGTGTTCAAGGTCTAACTGCATTTTTTTATTTTTATTCTAGCTATTTGATTACAGTTTGTTTTCTGTATTTATATACATATACACTATACATATAAACAGTTACAGTTACAATGAGGTCTACCCGAAAGTTCGAAGACCCCAGCCTCTGCCAACCCAGGAGCGATGGAAAGCTCTGGGGGTCTTTCCTTGGGGCAATACTTTGAACCTAAAAAGTACCCCCATTCAAGACGGGTGGAAGTGGATACGCCACTTATGTGCGTCAACCCTACAGAGAAGACTATGGATTTGACCTCGGTGGGGTCGCCTGGTGATCTAGCACACCTTCTACTAGCTCTGCAGGCTAGTACCCGGGACTTTATAGGCAACCCTCTGCCCCCTCCGGGCGGCCGAAGCCTGGCCGGAGGTACCCGATCTCCCACGGGTGTCGGGAACACACTGCCCCCTTGAGTCCAACCCAATCCGAACAACTCCCATTCAGGGAGGGGCTGGGAAGTTCGGCCCAAGGTTCCTTTAGTATGTCAGAGGTACCACGAGTGCTAAGGGTCTGCAGTGCCTGCACCATGCAGCTGAAGGAGATTGATCCCTTCCCCTACGGGATATACCTATAAACACTCTCGGTGGGACTCGAACCTGTGATCCTCTACACAGCGTACACTAGTGAACATGGCTATGAGGGCCAACTCATTAATCACGTGGGAAAAGATATTTGTAAAAAAATATGAAGAAAAACTGTTGAATTTCGACACCACCTTTGAAGAAAACCAGAACTTCAAGTTCATCAAGATACCAACAGAGATGCCCCTCTATCGCCACCAAGTAGTTCACCAAATCAACATTCAACAGTTGACATTAGCTGAGGATGTAAAGAAGGTCCTAATGTAATGCATTCTAGTTTACCACTAGCAATATATGGAACATGGAGGACAAGTTTGACTCAAAATTATATTAATTTAACATCATGTTTATAATAATAAATGATGATAATAATGATAATGATAGTGATGATGACAACTTACCAAATTTTTTATTTCTAGATCCGCAACCTGAATGATATGCATGATTCTAAGCTTTCAAATTCTTGTATAAGGAAGTGTATAAGTCTAACAAGCAGTTTGGGAAAACTATGACTTGCAAACTAAAACTTAAAAGTACCTGTTCTAAAGGAGCAAATATCTTCGCTTCTTCTGTAGTAGCTTCTGTAATTTTCTCCTTGGCTTGCAGTTTAAGCTTTTGTAAACCAAAACATAAGAAATAATATATCACACATATAACCATATACTGCAATAACATTTATCAAATAATTTAGTAAATAAATAATAAGCTCTTGTCGTTTAGTAGATATTATTACTAACTGAAGGACATAGTGTAATCTGGGTGAGTTTGTATCCTACAGAAACATGTTTGTAACGATATATTTAGTAGCCAAGTTTGTCCAACGTTCAAATATTAGGAAGTACTTCGCAACAGAATCCAAGGAGTATCAATAGAGGGGATTGGGATGACACCAGGAGTCAAATAAAATACATTTTACTTTGGTAAGAAGTGCCATCTGATAAATACTGGCTTATTTGTTAGCCAACTGCCATGAAATATTTTGTTTGACACATGCCCAGTGGTGAAGTGTGGCATGATGTTTAGGGAAGTGGCTCCTGTATATCTGCAACTTGTGAACTTGGTTTTGAAACTTGTTGCCTGTATACAGGTAGCACTTCCATAAACATTATACCATGCTTCAACCCTGCACATGCCTGGTTTCTCTAAATTAAAAACCTCATGTATACATACAGTGTTTTGTCTCTTAAGTTTTAACTCTTAAAGTTTTGAAAAATAAATTAGTATCACAAAAAGTATAAAGCTTTTAAAGTCTAAACAAGAAAATATCTTTAGATATAGTCTTATGTGTCCATTTTCTTATATTTTCATTCTTTTCTTCCCCTTAAAGCTTATGGTATAGCCTTTTCTTGTATAGTCACTTGCTGAGCATCTTGATAGCAGATGTAGACAGTCCAAATGGCATATTTTGTATTTTCATTCCCTTATGAATTATGATATTATCTTTTGGGGTAATTCATATATGTCGGAAAAGGTTTTTCGAATGCAAAAAAGAGCCATAAGAATAATAGTGTACCAACCTGCACATGTGAGCTGTAGAGTGTATTTTAAGGAACTGAAAATTATAACCCTGCCATGTTTATGCATATACAAAGTTCTTTTACATGTAAAAGCTAATTTAAATTGCTTTAAAACATATGCAATGACACACCAGCATGATACAGGAAACAGTTCAAACCTACTAGCAATTAGTCCTAATACCACATTATACAAACATTCCTTCACTTATAGTGGTACACAACTGTACAATAAGTTACCTCTTTATTTAAAACAGATTGACAACCAAAAGATTTTTAAATTTAAACTACACTAATTTTTAAGTAAAGCATGTTTTTATTCTATTCAAGAGTATTTGCAGTTAGTTACATTATTATATTTTGGCATTTACTTTTATATAGTTTTTTGTACTTTATGCACTTAAATTTTGTAAATATTTTTGTTTTGATGTGTCTACAATCTTGTATGGAGATTTATAGGATGAATAAATTGAATTGAACTGAATATCAGTGGCCCTGATACCTTTTTTCCATCACTTTGATGTCTTGATTGAACCACTCACCTTACTCCTCATTCACGTCCCCCAAATTGTATGGGAAGAAATCAAGGTGACTTTTCCAAATATCCTAACCTTTTGAATTTATCCAGCATGTTAGCTACAACAGAAACATTTTGTGGGTCCTTTTTGTTGCCCAAAAAGTTGGTAACAACCTGCCTGAATGATACCCAAGCCTCCATTTCAGTGCCTGTCATTTTTTATTCATGTTGGGAATCGAACATCAGTTTTCAGATATCGGATCCAACAAACACAACTTCTTTCAAATTTGCTTCAGATTCAGCCCATTAAAAACAGTTTTACTACGGCAAATTCATTAAAAAAGGTATTTTCATTGTTGGCCTATATAATCCATCTGATTCATTGTATCTATAGGATCTGCATCAGTTAGGAACTGTATGGTTTACTTCTTCAATTGTAATAAAATTTCACTGCATCAAGGATATCATTTATCAATGGATCCATTCTCTAAACTCTTTGCTACAACTATGTAGGAACCATGAAAGGAGTTAGTTTAACACTAAGAATTTATGATGACAATGTGACTGTCACAAATTAGCAATTCAATTATAGGTATAAAACATGGATATAAAGGATATAAAACGTGCATTCCATATTTTGGATCATCTGAAAATTGCGCTTGGAGGACAGAGATTTTTGTCAAATGAACAATTATTTTGCAGAGAAAAATGCAGAGTACTATTTGGACGGGTTACAGAGATGGGAGCATTGCTAGGAGAAGCGTGTAGAGTTACAAGAGACCATGTTGAAAAATAAAAATAAAAATTCTGAAAAAAATGTCTTGTATCTTTATTACGTCAGAAACTTTTCAGACCACCCTCGTATAGATCTGGTTGCTGAAGAAATTCTGCAAGAGATTAAAAGAACAAGATGAGAGAAGCCCTAAGTCAACACTCTGGTGAGCATTTGGAAGAGAGAAGTCCTGTGTTCAAAACTCCAATTAGTGATCTGAAGAGTGAAGTGGCTATTTCAAGCATGATTTATTGCAGTGCTATATGCAAGGCAAAAGTGAAGAGTAGCTTAAGCAATGATGGACAGAATCACAATATATATTCAGAACAAATATTATAGTTACTTAAACGGTGTTAGAGACAGTCTACAAATCATGGCAGGCATGTGCAAGTGCATACTCAATTAGGTGCTTTCAGTGGGATTCTTAGAAATCTCTGAATCTATATCCAGAAGAAATCAGTAATGCTACCTGCTATGGATTGATTATTTATTGGAATTCACATTCTACAAGTTGCTGAAGCAAGTTTAAGGACTTAAACCCTTCTTGAGTGATTTTATTTTAATCTATAATAGAATAGTCAGAGTGTTTTGTACAATGAACTAAATTACTTAGTTCAGTAACCTTTTTCACTCAAAAGATCAAATTATCTTGTTAACCTCTACAATCTACAAATTTAATCCAATCTATACCATTGTTTTACAGTTACCCCCTCAGTGTTCACCCTAGCATTTAGTAACAATACCACATAACCGTGTCGTGAGACCAGATCAACCTTAGCCATGACATTAATTTTTAATGCATATTACATTTTGAAATTGCTAATAAGAAAGAAAAACTGCCTGAAAGTATAAAATTGTGCCAGTCACATAAAACATCCCAATAACTGCAAAGTTCATAGGTAATTCTCAGTAACATAAAACTTGATGTTTTTCATATATACTGAAGTGGGTTCTGTGAATTCCTATACTTTTACATACAAATGCTTCAAAGACAAGATTTTCCCTCCTACATAGCAGACTTGTGGCTGACGAAACCTTAACTCAGGCTGGTGTGGTTAAAAGTTTTATCAATTTATTGTTTAAAATTATAACTGTCATCACTGTCCTTAGTCAAAGCATTGTTTAAAACAAATATGTCAAATTCTAGATATTTTATTTCTGTAGACAGTTTCTTAGTATTATCAAATCTTGTGACACGCCCGCATGAACATTCATTCATTGCCTCGTGGAGAAATCCTTTTTTTTAATACTTTCTTCTTCCTGAATGAAATATTTGCTGCACTACATTGCTTTACAGATGTGTTTGCTGTGTATTATATAAAATAATAAAAATTAAAATTAAAATGAATATTAGCTTTAAGGTATATATGGAAAGCATGTGTAGAAATTGAAAATCATATATTAAAAGACTTACTGAGACTTATTAAAACTTAAAGCTTCATTCATGTCACTACTAAAAACAGGAATGTTTTCAGGATTGTCTCAGTCCCATCCTCTGCTAATTGGTTGTGGTCTACCGGGGAAATATACGAGTCAAATGGAGAATTTAATGTCATGACAGCAAGTTGGCCATGGTAGCTCAATGGGTGAAAGCGACTGGACGGAAACCAGGAGATCCACAGTTCAAATCCCAGCCATGGCATTGAATTTTTCATGTTGACTCTATCGAAGACCTTAGCCTATATATGGCTAGTGGGTAGAAGAACTTGAGCAGAAGCTAACCTGCTGCACTTCACTAAGTATTCTGATTGGAAAATAGCATTCCAACATGTAAACATGGTGCTATACCGTCAGACTCATATTACCCTCTACCAATAACAATACGCTGCATTGTACTTGAAGATTAGAATTTTTTTTTTTTTTTCATATCATGAGGAATGGTTCAAAGGATGCTCGCATAATAAAGAATGTAAATTCTGCAAACAATCAATACAGAAAAGTTCCAAGTAAAAAATACTTTAAAAAGCTCATCAGACATGAATCACTGATTCCACTACTGGTAAGAAATACCGCAATCCTACTTCATTAGATAATGTGCATGTTTAGGTAATTATAGATTTACTTTAGAGAGTAACATGACAGATTAGAAAGAAAAGACACATTTAAAAATGAGCATGTATATTTTTAAAATTTTTGACCAGGGATGCATGGGATAGTTATGTGCATTCCATAACCTCTCCTATTCAAATCCCATCCTCAACCTGCCCATGGTGCAATCTGCTTTTACCAATGAGGCTCTGGAGACCAGTATAACTACATTAAAAATAGAGGAAATGCCATTTCATCTCTTATGCTGGGCTGTTACAGCGTACAAATGTTCCACAATTGGTGCTTGTGAGAAAAGCCGATGGACTTTAAAACTCCTCCCAGCCAGGTCCGATGGATCCATTAACCAAAGACAGGTGTGGCCCTCCAGACATAGTGGGGATTAAAGAGAGTGGATGATGTAACCACCATTACAAGCAAATAGTTGATGTACACTTAAAAAATGGTTACATTTATGCTAGGAGGGCTGTTCAATAAAGAATGATCATAATTTTTTTACGGCCATAATTTTTCACACTAAAATTCAATCTTAGTATATTCTGTTAGCTTAATGTGAAACAAACATGCCGTAGTAGTTTCATTGTTGGTACTCCTGGTTCCCGCCTGTGGTAACCAGGCAAGTTCAGACATTTTAGTTAATTGATGGAAATTAATCATTTCTCCACACTAGCCGTATATAGACTAAGATATTTGATGGATAGAGTCAACATGAAACATTCAATACCATGGTCGGGATTTGAACAATGGATCTTCTGGTTTCCGTCCAGTCGCTCATAACCTTTGAGCTACCATGGCCAACGTGCCATCCTGATATTAAATTCTCCAGTTGACTCGTTTATTTCCCCAGTAGACCACCAGGGGCTCTCGCATCCGAGAAATGTGTGGAGAAATGATTAATTTCCATCAATTAACTAAAATAATAAGAGTTAAATGATGAAGCCTGGGACTTAAGTACTTACAATAGTAAGTTGCCACAAACGGTGTATCTTGGATGCGAGAGCTCCAAGTGGTCTACCGGGGAAATAAACGAGTCAACTGGAGAATTTAATGTCATGACGGCACGTTGGCCATGGTAGCTCAAAGGTTAAGAGCGACTGAACGGAAACCAGGAGATCCGTGGTTCAAATCCCAGCCATGGCATTGAATTTTTCATGTTAACTCTATCCATCAAATATCTTATTCTATATACGGCTAGTGTGGAGAAATGATTAATTTCCATCAATTAACTAAAATAATAAGAGTTAAATGATGGAGCCTGTACTTACAATAGTAAGTCGCCACAAATGGTGTATCTCGGATGCAAGAGCCCCTAGTGGTCTACCGGGGAAATAAATGAGTCAGTGAGTGAGTGTGTGGTGTTTTAGGGCCCGTCGACAACAAGGTCATTTGGGCCCGCATAAATGAGTCAACTGGAGAATTTAATGTCAGCATGTGACAGCACTTTGGCCATGGTAGCTCCAAGGTTAAGAGCGACTGGACGGAAACTAGGAGATCCATGGTTCAAATCCCGGCCATGGCATTGAATTTTTCATATTGACTCTATCCATCAAGTTCAGACATGTTCAGTATCGCCTACCGCTGCAATGGAGGTAACATGCGAGGAACAATATGCAGCTTTGAAATTCTGCTTTCGTCTCAACAAATCTTCAGTTAAGGCCTATACAATGTTACAGCAGGCCTATGGAGAGGCTGTTCTTCCCTACAGCACAGCTCGAAAATGTTTAAAGAGGGGAGACAATCAATTTCAAAGGAAGGTGGTCCCGGTGCTCCAGTTACTGCTCTTACGAAAGAAAAAATAAACACTGCTGCTGCCATTGTGAGAGAGGATCGACGAATTACCTTAGGATCACTTTCTGTAACACTGAACATTTCATTGGGTGCCACCCACACATTGGTGACAGAAACATTACACATGAGATACATTTGTGTGCAATGGGTTCCAAGACTGTTGATTTCTGAACAAAAAGACATTCGCATGCAGGTCTGCATGCAGTTTAAGTTGATGTTAGAGGAATATCCGGAGTTTCTTTCAAACATAATCACTGCTGATGAAACTTGGCTACATCATTTTGATCCTGAAAGCAAACAGCAAATCTCCTTCATCACCAACCCCGCAAAAAGCAAAAGTGGTTACTTCTGCTGGGAAAGTTATGGTTATCTCATTCTTTGATATTCATGGAATGGTTTATCAGCATGTTGCACCTGCACACACATCAGTAACTGGACAATACTACAGGGATGTCCTGAAAACCTTTAATTCCTGACAATACCCCAGGGATGTCCTGAAAACCTTGCAATTCCATAACAGGCGCAAGAGACCTCATTTCCATGAAGCAGGCTGGATGCTGCACCACGATAATGTGCGGCCACATATTGCCAATATTGTTGCTGAATATCTTGCAAAAATCAACGTGAAGTGCATCCCTCACTCTCCCTATAGTCCGGATTTAGCCCCATGTGACTTTTTTCTATTCCCTAACTTGAAGAAACGCCTTCATGGGAGGCATTGTCTATCATCAGAAGCAGTGGCGAAGGCTGCGGAGGCAATTTTGAAGGATCTCTCAAAAAGTGATTTCCAGTATGTCTTTGAAGACCGGCAGAAATGATGGGAGAGGTGCATCGCATTCAGGGGAGACTATTTTGAGAAGGACCATCAAAATTATGAGGATGAGTAAAGGTATGTTGTCAAAAAAAATTGTGATCATTCTTTATTGAACAGCCCTTGTACTTAAAACAAAGAAGAGGAAATGACTGAAGAACATCTTCTAACCTGTGTAGTCCTACCTGCCGGATCCACTACACGGAAATATTGGAGAGCAAGAGAGCCAATGGCTTCATTGTCAAAGCCTAGCATTTGACAACAACAGCAAAACACATTTTTGACCAAGCTAAATAACTAGCTGTTTGCAATGTTATAACATTGAAACAAAAAATAAAGGTATCATTTTTAACCACACCAACCTTTATTAAGGTTGCTCAGTATGCTTCACTAACCTGCAGATTTATAGCAACCAAT
Source organism: Mantis religiosa (assembly GCA_030765055.1). Classification (NCBI taxonomy): domain Eukaryota; kingdom Metazoa; phylum Arthropoda; class Insecta; order Mantodea; family Mantidae; genus Mantis; species Mantis religiosa. The sequence continues at coordinate 157,746,914 of CM060955.1, forward strand.
ACATTCCATTTTTCCAATATTACAGAACCATTATGTCTCCATTTCTATATATTTCTTCCTGTTATGATTTTGGAGAAATTCACAATGACCCACTGTAAGTAAAACAGATGTAACAATACTTTGGTGTATACATACCTTATCCATATGTGCTAGGAGTCCATCCTGACTGCTTTGTCTTGTGGTTTCCCTCACTAGTTCTTTAGCAGAACTTGCAAACTGTTCAAACAATGAAGTCTGACTTCCCTGACGTGTTACTGGTCCTGCAGTTGTTCCAGAACTGCTAACGGTTCCTGTTGAAGATCCAAAACTTGAAGTGCGTGCAAGCACATTCCCCACACTTGGTTGCCGCTGAAGTAACCCAGGACTTGGAGGAGGTACCTGGAACAGTAGCAAAGTAGTGGTATGTGATAAAAGTGGTGCTAACAGTAGCAGGGCCACATTTCATACACTATCTTGGCTGCAGCCTGTTGTTCTGTTGGTGGGAAGGTAATTGTTTTAATATTTTAATTTTCAGCACACTAAAATAAAAAAGGAGTCCTTTAATAGTGTAGTGTGATCCTTTTATGTCTCGTGCTGACATTACTAACTAGTTTCATAGGAAAAAAATGAGATAGTTTTGAAGAAAATATGACACAAAATGCTGGGTTAGATGACTGAACTAAGTATGAGTGAAATATAGTGCAAATGCAACGTAAACATGTGTTTCACACTATTGTTTGTGTCTGAGTACCAGAAATTGAGCTGATTCCATCAGAAAATTTTGTAAATAAATTTGAATCTTCATCGCAGCAAAGGCTTGAAGCATACAAACTAGTTGATACCATTACACAAATAAAAATATTTGCCACTTAGGCTTCACTTATCTTAGCAATTTTTTTTTATTATTTTTTATATCTTAGCAAATATTTTTATTTGTGTAATATTTATTGCTTCACTGTAGCTAGCTTCATTTTCTACGTAATTAGTTGATACCAATTTTGGGTTTCTCAAAACATTAGATATACTTACTACAGGTAACTGTAGCAGTTCAAAACTTAGTAGAAATGTAACATTATGTCTTAAAATAATAAATTAGGATATAAAATTATTCAGTTAACGTTTTCTACTGCACTAACACATTAACCCAGACCTCTTTAGCCCGAATATCCAAATAATCCAGATCCATTTTGAAAATCAAATGATATAATCTTTAGCGTAATAAATGGAGACCTTTTTTTAAGTTAATTGATGGAAATTAATCATTTCCTCACACTAGTCGTATATGGGCTAAGGTTTTGGATAGATAGAGTCAACTTGAAAAATTCAATGCCATGGTCGGGATTTGAACCACAGATCTCCTGGTTTCCATCCAGTCGCTCTTACCCATTGAGCTACCATGTCCAACTTGCTGTCACCACATTAAATTCTCCAAATAATAAGAGTTAAATGATGAAGCCTGGGACTCAAGTACTTACAATAGTAAGTCGCCACAAATGGTGTATCTCGAATAGAGCCCCTAGTGGTTTACCAGGAAAATATATGAGTCTTGGAGAATTTAATGGTTCAAATCCTGGCCTTGGCATTGAACTTTTCAAGTTGACTCTATCTATCCAAATGGAGACTTGTTTTACAGACAATAAATTGCTATTCTCAGTAGGTACATTACTCGAATTCTCTTGCTAGCAGACAAATTCTTGCACTCACCCCACCTGCTGCGATCAGGTTGGAAGAGAAACTTTGATAAAGTCATGGAAGAAGTTGGAGCTTGGGGTGTGTGACTTGCCAGAAAACAAGATTTAAAAAGAAGAAAAAGTGAATGTGGAAGAACATTTTATTCACATTTTTAAGAATATCAATTGCTTTTCTAATGTTGATGAAGAAAACATTGAAAATTGGTTGCAAATCGCCAGTGACGGAGGTTATAAACTGACTAGAGAGGAAGGCATTATTGCATCATGCAGTGTTACTGAACATGAAAATGAAGAGTATCGAGATTCAGACAGTGTTGATGAACCTGCTGTTGTTATTACTCATGTACAAGCAGTAGCAAACATAGACAAATTGATGCTTTACTTTGAGAGTCAACCTGAAACATTGCCAACTGAACTTCTAATGTTAAAGCGGATGGAAGATGGCATTGCTCATAAGCGATACACTAAATTGAGACAGCAGAAGCTCACTGCCGTTTTTACTATTGACTAGTTTGTAGCTATGTTGTGTGTAGTCCAAATAGATAGGCTATCATATTCAAAAAATGAGAATTGTTTTCCAACCTCCAAGTACTATACTTTAAGACTATGTAACAAAAATATAAATAATTATTATGAATTAAAAATTTTTTGGATGAGTAGAGTTAGACTGAAAAATTCAATGCTATAGCCGGGATTTGATTTGATTTGATTTATTGATTCATCCATTAAAACATGTGCATGTTATAGGACATGTCGAATTAAAAACTAAGAACTAAAAACTAATATTTATAATTATAATATTTATAATTAAGGTAGCTAACTAAATATTTACAAATTTAAAAATTCATCCACGCTGTAGAAGCTATTGACTCTAAGGAAGTTTAATAACAATTTCTTAAATTGATGTTGTGATTCAATCTTTTTTATAGATTATGGTAGCTTATTGTAAAGATGTAAGCCAGCATATGTGAAACTATTTTCATACATCTTTGTTTTGTGTGACTTCACAAATAAATTATTCTTTGTTCTAGTGTTGTGTATATGAATTTCAGAATTTGTTTTGAATAAACTTAGGCTTGCTTTCATGTGTACAAGAGTTTCATATATGTATATACTTGGCAGTGGTAAGATACCTAATTTACTGAAGTATGGCTTACAACTAGTTGTGCTTGAGACATTGTTTATTTTCAATTTTTGGTTTTGTACTCTTCCACATTATAAAAAGCTTGTTCTAACAAATACCTTTTTAAATTCTTAATATTACACAGTTTAGCATTCTTTATTTTACCTGGCAATCTATTATACATGTTTTTTCCGATACTTTCTAATGATCTGTTGTTTAGTGTTCCCCTTAGTGTGGTCCTAAAATAGTCAGCTTTATTCCTTACATTATATGGGTGTACATTACAGTTCTTTTTACATGTATTCCTTTCTATTACATATTTAATGCTTTCATATATGTATATGCATGGAACAGTTAAAATATTATGCTTCTTAAATATCTGTCTACAGCTAGATCTTCTCTCAACATTTTCAATTATTCGGATAGCTTTCTTTTGTAATCTGAAAATTTTTAACACCTCTTTTGCATTTATATTACCCCATAAAGATATCTTCTTTGTTCTAGTGTTGTGTATATGAATTTCAGAATTTGTTTTGAATAAACTTAGGCTTGCTTTCATATATGTATATACTTGGCAGTGGTAAGATACCTAATTTACTGAAGTATGGCTTACAACTAGTTGTGCTTGAGACATCTGCTATGATTCTAATTATTTTCTTTTGGTATCTGAATACTTTTATACTGTCTTTAGAATTTCCCCAAAAAATTATACCATATGCCAACAAACTGTGTATATATGAAAAGTACACTATTCTCCAAACTTTCAAGCTTGACATGCCTGTAATCGCCCTCATTAAGAAACACATTTTACTAAGCTTTTTCGTCAGTGCCTCTATGTGAGTTTCCCAATTTAAATTTTCATTTAGTATTAGTCCCAGAAATTTGATAGTTTGTACGTAATGTATTTGGTCTTGTCCCAGCATTAATTTTGGATACAATTGACTTCCACTCATTTTATTATAGAAGCTTAGGGCTGCTGTTTTCTCCTTACTCAATATTAACATATTGGCACTAAACCATTCTTGAATATATTTTAGATTATTTTCAATATGTACATCTGCCCCTTCCTTATTCACCCCTTTGATAAAAATATTTGTATCATCTGCAAAAAGTGTAACATTTATATTGAACCACGGATCTCCCGCTCTCTGTGCAGTTGCGCCAAAGCAGAGCTTCTATGGCCAACATGCCGACATGGCATTAAATTCTCCAACTGACTCATATGTTTCCCTGTTGACCACTAGGGGTTCTCATATGCTATGAGACATTTAGTCACCAAACAGCTGAGGATGAGATCGAATGATCTTGAAAACATTTCAGTTATACAACAACAAGTAAGTGAAGTTTGAGTATAAACATCGTGACTCATAAATCAAACTCAAAAATGTAAGTACTTAATAACATAGTGGTTTAACTCTGAAGCCTGGGACTTAAGTACTTACAGCATAGTAAGTCGCCACAAAGGGATTTCAATTTCAATTTATTCATCCCCTATATTTTATACAGAGGATACGTCATTTTACATTATAAGAAAAACATAAAAATACACTCAAAAGTCTACTGTATGCACTACTTAGAAACTAAAATGTACATTGTTTATTTTCCATTTTTTGTTTTGTACTCTTCCACATTATAAAAAGTTTGTTCTAACAAATACCTTTTTATATTCTTAATATTACACAGTTTAGCATTCTTTATTTTACCTGGCAATCTATTATACATGTTTTTTTCGATACTTACTAATGATCTGTTGTTTAGTGTTCCCCTTAGTGTGGTCCTAAAATAGGCAGCTTTATTCCTTACATTATATGGGTGTACATTACAGTTCTTTTTACATGTATTCCTTTCTATTATATATTTAATGCTTTCATATATGTATATGCATGGAACAGTTAAAATATTATGCTTCTTAAATATCTGTCTACAGCTATATCTTCTCTCAACATTTTCAATTATTCGGATAGCTTTCTTTTGTAATCTGAAAATTTTTAACACCTCTTTTGCATTTATATTACCCCATAAAGATATACCATATGTTATATGTGAATAGATGAATGCATAATACACTTGTTTTAAGGTTTTATTATCCATAGTTCGTCTAACTTGTTTCATTACGTATATACCTTTATTTAGTTTTTTTATTATATGTTCAATGTGTTGCTTCCACCCTAGGTGTTTATCATTTTTTCTGAAAGCCCATGAACGAAATTTGAACAAATCTTCAAAAGACTAAACTTAAAACTAGCTCCCCAAAACAAATTCAGTCTGAGGAACCTGCTAAATAAACCACTAAAAAATTCAATCCTCAACAATTTGAAATCAGGAATTTATCAGATAAATTGTGAAACCTGTGAAGAAAGCTACATAGGAAAAACTAAGAGAAACTTGTTAACCAGGCAAAAAGAACACCAGAGGAACATTAAGTTGAAACAAACAGAAAAATCTGCAGTTTCACTCCATTTTTGGACAGAAAACCACAGCATTGGCCACAATATTAAACTGTTAAAATCTTTAAGTACACCCACAGAATTGGATATTTGGGAAAAAGTATTCATAACAAAAAACCGTGATAAAGTTATAAATTTTGAAATCCCGGCATTAAATGAAGTAATAAAACTTAGTGCCCCTAACACCAGATGGCAGAGTGATCGGAGCTCCGTAGTAGTGAAAGAAGAGGAATGTTCATTTAGTCACCAAACAGCTGAGGATGAGATCGAATGATCTTGAAAACGTTTCAATTATACAACAAGTAAGTGAAGTTTGAGTGTAAACATAGTGACTCATAAATCAAACTCAAAAATGAAGAATACTTCACTGTTAATAATGCTTCTGCTTTTAATATTTAAGTACTTACATGTAGTAAGTCATCACTAAATTGTGCCTGTCTCATAGCATATGAGAACCTCTAGTGGTCTACCGGGAAACATACGAGTCAGTTGGAGAATTTAATGTCATGTCGGCACATTGGCCATAGTAGCTCAGTGTTTAGAGCAACCACACGGAGAGTGGGAGATACGTGGTTCAAATCCCAGCTAAGTTATTGCATTTTTTTCCGTCTGACTTAACTCATCCAAAACTTAGCCTACACACAGATAGTGCAGAAGAAATGATTATTTCCATCAATTTAATTAAACAATTTTTCACTTTAAAACCTGCTTATTGTTTCTACCACGCCCTGTATATGATGAGTCATTTAGTATGAAAACAGCGTTTCCACAAACATACAGTTCCTGATTCTGCAATGCAACTCATTAGTGTTTCAAATTTATTGATTAAAACTAATTTCTATGTATAAAGACTAAAATTGAGTCATACCTTTTAAAATTTGTATGTGTTAATTTTAGTCTTTATACATGAAATTAGCTTCACTATTAACAACACTTTTATTTATAACTATTCAAACTAATTTCTATATTTAAAAGATAGTGTAAACTTTTTAATTACAATAGTGACAGATATTAGTTTTGACTTTATGCTTTAGAGGTCCAAATATAATGCAGTTAACAGATCAATATATATTAGAATATTTTAGTTAATTGATAGAAATTAATCATTTCTTGACACTAGCTGTACATAGGCTAAGGTTTCTGATAGATAGAATCAACATGAAAAATTAAAAAAGTCAACATGATCAGGATTTGAACCACGGATCTTCTAGTTTCTGTCCAGTTGCTCTAACCCATTAAATAACATTAAATATACAAGTCAAATGGAGAATTTAATGTTATGACGGCAAGTTGGCCATGGTAGCTCAATGGGTTAGAGTGACTGGACAGAAAGCAGGAGATCTGTGGTTCAAATCCCGGCTATGGCACTGACTTTTTCATGTTGACTCTATCTGTATGTATTAGAATAGTTTAACCAAAAATACTCACAGGTGTTATGGGTCTACCAAGTCTGGTAACTTTTGGAGTGGAAGGCCTTTCACGGTCAGAACCTGCTATGGATGCCTCACTTCCTAAGCTAGGAGTTGGGCTATGATGAGGTACTGATGACTGATTACTGATGATTGTTTTTGGAGTAGTAGTTGTTGAATTAGAATCTGATTCTCCTCCAGGGCTTACCAACTCTTCCTTTTCCTTCATGAAACAAAAAAGTTAATGCAACTCTTTTGTAACCTTCTGCTTTGTTCTTTATAAACATTATGTTAGTAAAGGCTATCAGTTATGTTCTCTTTGCAATATATTAATTTATATAACACCAAAATCATTATTTGTTAAATGTTAATATTTTATAAAAAAATGTTTTGATTTAGAAAAAGGTCTTACGTGTTGCACTTACATTACTTTCTCTACCCACAATAATTTATTTACATGTAGCTTTTGTAAACTGTTCTTATAAAAGGTTATTTTGTATCAGATCTACTTCATTTTAAGCAAGATAAACCACTGCAGACACAGTTTTGTTACACATTTTATTTAGGTACAAGGAGGATAGCAGAGACCAAATCCAATGTTCGATTTTCGAAGACTAGAGTCATATCTTTTTTTCAATTTACGTCCTCCAATGTTAAGTCATATCAGACAGTGAATGAAATGGGTGAAATGATGCTCAAATGAGTACGGGGTCCATGGAGTTTAGAATTACCCAACATTCATCTATCAGGATAAGAGAAAACCCTGGAAAAAACCTTATCCATGTAACTCATCCTGACCAAGATTCAAACTTGATACCTCTTGAATGTGAGGCAGATAAGCTGCCATCTATTCTTCTGAAGTGGGCTTAGAGTCAATGTCATAGTTGCGATTTGAACAAAGGATCTTCCAGTCTCTGTCTGGTTGTTCTTAACCATTGAGCTATCACAGCAGCATGCCAGCATGACACTAAATTCTCAACTGACTCATATTTTCCCGGAAAATCACTAGGAGATCTCATATACAATGAGATACATACCTCTGGTTGTGCCTTAGTATGTTGTAAGTACACTAAACTCTTGCTAATACGGCCCTCAGCGATCTGGTCTCTTGCAGATCACATAATGTTAAAAGTGGAAATGACATGCAACAGTGGGTCAACAATTTTATTGTTACTGTATACTACTGTTGCTTGTGTTCCTGAATTTGTGGTTTTCTTTAAAGTTCAGTACAAAGGAAACACATTACATTAGACCTCAAACACAAACTTGAAATTTGATAAGCTGTAAGGCATTTGCATGATAAAGCATGCTGCCATCACATATCATCATCATTGCGGCAACTATAAATTCGGGACAAGTTTCACAGTGAGTGATACTGTATGTGCACACACCAAATGTATAAGTTTGCATAAAAATTAATGTATCTTTGTATTAATAAAGTACAATCGATTTAAATGAAGCAATTCCTAATAATTCTGGGTGACACTACAATTGTTGTCAACAGTACCAATATCCATCTGAACTCCAACATCAATGATACAGTAAAATCAGTGGTAGAATACTTTGGAGATCTAAATCTATTCGAGAACCCAACTAAATGTGAAATAATTAATTTTGGCTTCAAACACATGAACATTTCAACTCAGCTCACTATTAATAATACGATAGTTAATAATGAAAAAGGCACAAAACTCCTATTTCTGAACTTAAGACAGTATATTTACCTATGACACACATATTAATGGACTTGAATCCAAGATCAGTAAAAACTTATTTGTTCTTAGATATTTAAGAAAGTTTGTGCCTGATAGTACTGCCAGAACAATTTATTTGTCCCTCATTCAGGCACACATTATGTATGCTTTAGAAATATGGGGCAGTACTAGTAAAGCAAATTTCAATAACATTTTTTCATTACAAAAAAGGGCTGTTAGGTACCTTGCTAATCTGGCAAACAAGGAATCTTGTAGGCACTCCTTTAGACATTTAAAGCTCCTCACACTTCTAGTCTTTATATATAAAACCATCCTGTACTTAAACAAGTTCAAAATACAAATGTCAGTCAATTCTGATAATCATAATTACAATTCAAGAAATAGGAATGTTTTTTACATTAAAGGTCACAGGCTTTGTCTTTATGAGAATATGCCTAGTTTTATAGGAGTAAAATTACATAATGCTTTACCAGAAGGAATTAAAATGGAAAAAAATGCTTGTAAATTTAAAAAAGCTTTGCAAAATTTCCTGATAGATAGAGCATATGATATCTACTACTGGAGAGTTTTTATTGTAAATAGCTGTTTTATTGTTCTGTTCTACTTATGCATGTTTAAGCAGTAACCGATCCAATGTATATATTATTGACATGATTCAATTGTGAATTTCACTGTATTGAATTGCAATAAATTCAACTCAACTAAACTCAAACATTATCAAATCAATAATTGAGCACTTCCACTAATCTGGCACCTATATCTGCAAGGAATGGTCAGATCAACAAGAGTTTAGTGTACTTAGGTCCCAAGCTTCATACTTTGGGCTACTATTAGGTTAACTATGTTTTCACACTAGTTCTGTGTAGAACAATTTTTTTGATGGGTAGTCAGACTGAAAAAAGTGAATGCCATAGCTGGGATTTGAACCACAGTTCTCTCGGTCTCTATGGAGCCAATTACAGGACATCCACATAACAGCCGATTGTAAAAATGGTGGTCAGACGCCAATTAAGTGAGGATGGGGCTGGGTCCTGAAAACGTTCTTATTTTAACAGTTGACGTGAGTGAAGTTCTAAGTTTTAATAAAATATGATTCAATAAGTCTTTTAATATGAAATGAGCTTCACTTTTAACAATGCTTTTAATCATAGCAATTTTAAATACATTTTATTTGTCATGTTAATATCACTAAATATGAGGTATTTTTATCAAAACTGTTAAGATTCATTTTTTACAAATCAAAACCAATGAAAAATGTTCTGTGTAAAGTTTGGATTAGGAAATATTCTTGAAAATCTGCATATCACATCTTTAGAAAGAAGCTAAGAATTTAAATGCCTGATTTATTTAGCAAGTATGCAAATCTTCATTTTTGGGTTATGCTGTTTATACACACATAGACCTTTTTCTAAAAATGCCTGCTTTTAGGATTCAAGGGGCCTCAAAACATGAATTTCTAGAGAAACATTCACATCAAATTTTGGTTATAATGCAATACTTCCTTTGCTTACTATAGGTTAGAGAAAGTAAAAATGAGAGCGCAGATATGACTTACTAGAGCTGTTCAATAAAGAATGATCATAATTTTTTATGGTCACAATTTCTTGCACTAGAATTAAATGTTATTCATATTCATATTTATTGCAACTTAATACAGTGTTTGAACACAATTAAGCCATGTCATGCATGATATCCTGTTAGCCTAATGTGTAACATACACACTATAGCAGTTTCATTGTTGGTACTCCTGATTTCCACCTGTGAGAGGCAGACAAACAGACATGTTATCACTTACCGGAGTAATGGAGGTGACACATGAGGAACAATATGCGGCTTTGAAATTCTGCTTTCGTCTCAACAAATCTTCAGCTGATGCCTATACAGTGTTACAGGTCTATGGAGAGTTTGTTCTTTCCTATAGCACAGCTCGAAGTTGGTTTAAGTTGTTTAAAGAGGGAAGACAATTAGTATCAAAGGAAGATAGACCCGGCACTCCAGTTACTGCTTATAAAGAAGAAAAGAAACATCGCTGCTGTCAATGTGAGAGAAGATTGGTGAATAACCTTAAGAACACCTTCTCAAATACTGAAAAACATTGCAAGACCATATCAGGCACAAAAGATCACATTTTCATGACACAGGTAGGATGTTGCACACAATAATGTGCAGCCTTATATTGCCAATGTTGTTCCTGAATATCCTGTAGAAATCAAAGTGAAGTGTGTCTCTTACCCTCCCTTAGTGTAGATTTAGCCCCATGTGGCTTTTTCCTTTTCCTTAAAGTGAAGAAATACCTTCGTGGGAGGCATTATTCATCTTTAGAAGCAGTAGTAAGGACTGCAGAGGCAATTTTGATGGAACAAAATATTTCCACCAAACTTCAGGTTTAGCAATGGGCAACACTCTATCACTCTTTTTGGCCGATCTGTACATGAGTGCATTAGAAATAAGGATCACCAATGGTTTCCCTTGGATGTTCAAACTTTGGCAGCAATATACAGATGACATCTTTGCAATAGTACCAACAAAAAAAGAAAACACATCACTGATGCACTTAAACTTTTGAACATGCAAGAAAAAAGCATAAGTTCACTGTAGAAATAGAAAAAGATGAGCGTTTATCATTTTTTAATCTAAAAATAATCAGAAATAAAAACAAACTAAACTTTAGCATTTACAGAAAACCAACATGACAGATAACAACATAAAAGCTAATGTCTACAACCCAAGATCCCACAAACAGGCAATCTTCAACAGTTTAGCACACAGACTGGTTAACATGCATCTCACAGCAGAAGAATACAGAACAGAATACAACAAAATTATTGAAATAGCATAAAAAATGACTTTGCCATATCATTAGTAGACAAAAAGGTGAACTTAGCAAAAAAGAAGAAGCTACTAAAGGAAACCACAACCCTCTCAGCTACAGAAACTAAAATGACCTTCCAAAAATACACTTACCACCCATGGGCCTTTGATAAATTCAAAAAAGTCTTCAAAAAACATAACATTCAACTAGCACCAGTCAAGCATTACTCCTTAAAAAACCTAATATGCTCAAACATCAAAATGCCATTCCATCTAACAAAAAATCTAGTATATACCAAATTGAATGCTGTGACTGTAGTCAAATTTGTTGGAAAAACCGAAATAAATTTATAAACAAGAGCAAGGAACACTTTAGGAACATAAAATACAAACAATTAGAAAAATCAGCAGTTACCACGCATTTTTTTTTTGGGGGGGGGGGGGGGGGGAAGACAACATAAATCCAGAAGCAAAATTATTTAAATACACAACAGAAAAACAAGAACTGTCCACATGGGAAAAAATTTTCATTTCAAAAAATAGAATAGAAACAAAGTATACAATTTCGACATCCCCCAGAAAGATTTGTTCAGCAAGTTCCTCAAACTGCCACCAGAGGAGACCTATGACAAAATATCGCCAGCTACACCACTGAGAACCACTCGATGTCTGGTTGACAAAGGGGGAAAGTAGCCTGCAAGACATGTTCTGGGAAATTTAAAATTAAGTGTTGTTTAATCTCATTAATTGACTCACACTTAAATTTAATTTGAAGTACCTCTCAAAAAATGGTTTCCAGCATGTCTTTGCAGAATGGCAGAAATTCTGGGACAAGTGCATCACAACTAAGAGAGACTATTTTGAGAAGGACCATCAAAATTATGAGGATGAGTAAAGGTATGTTGTCAAAAAAACTATGATCATTCTTTATTGAACAGCCTTAGTATATTAAAGTGCCAACATAAAGTGGACACTTACCACTGTGTCTGGTTTAGCTGGTAAGTTCCCTATATCTTGCATTTCAGCTTTCAGTTTAGCTGTAAACTCTAATTCTGAATCCCTGTTGAAGCTTGGCGAACTCAAGTCACTATGGCTAGAAGATGTTGAATGTGGCGAATCAGGTCGACTAACGGTTGTCACCGCCTCTTCTGGTGCTTCTCCTGGGATCTGAAGTGCAGATGGTGGATGATACACAGACCGTAGATCCAATCCACTAGATAAAACTGATGGCTGCGGAGCAAACATGTCTGAAACTCTTTCTTGATGAGTAGCTGCAGAAGGAAAACCTGTAATTCAGAGTAAAAGCAGTGCATTTGGTATAAGAGTAATTCACATTATATCTTAAAACAATTCAGGATGTTGGTATATTGTGTAACTCTTTCTGTGGCAGGAAAACAATGGGAGATATGGCAAAGCACTATTATTCATTAATTCACTTATTATAAGCAATGACATAATATGAGGTTGTTATAATAATATACCTTATTTTAATTATATGAATATTCTGTAATTTTATCACTCTGTTACTGGCCCTAGTTTGTGAAACATTCATAAAAATAAGTAATAACTTACTTGGAGAAAGATCTGATGACACCATTTCCGAAACAAAATCACTCAATGAAGAGTATGAAGAACTGGTACTTTCTGCACCTTCTGAGTCAGAGCCACTCTCATCTGAAAACAAAACATAAACAAAGAATTGATCTATATAAAATTAATATGTGTGTATCATGAAGACTTTCTGTACAATATAGAGTATAACAAAAAGGTATATTAAAAATGTGAGAAAGCATATCTTCAGGATAGAGAACATACATCCAGAAATTGTTTATTTCTTTTTAAGGACACTTTTTCTATAGCTAAAGCCCATACAACACTCAATGATAGAACCATGGGAAAACAGGAAATCACAGCACATGTTCAAAATGGCTTCCGTTAGCTCCAATGCATCCAGCAAACTATTGTCACATGAACTTCCTAATGTGTTGAATTAGCAATTCTATTTTTAGTTATAGCAACTGTTTTCATAGGTTATGTTCTACCTTGAGGGCAAATATCTTTTTGAGGGGCTACAGTTATTACTAATTTACTTTCAGCAATCCCATTATTCCATTCGGATCAAACATAATAATTTGCGCTATAACAAGAATATTATTTCTGAAGTATTTCATATTGTGGCAGCTTTCTACAGTACAAGCATGAAGAGCCTCTACATCTGGAACTTGAGTTGCATAAAAAAGAGATTTCAAATATCCCCACAAATAAAAATCCAGTGGTTTTAAGTCGGCGAGTGTGGAGGCCACGGAATTTGTCTACCTATTTCTATCCATCTATCAGGATACCAGAAATTGATGACAGAAAGCCTGAAATGAGGAGGAATTCCATAGTGCAAGAAGTATATTGTAGTGGATGGAAGGTTCAAATGAGCTGGTAGTTTGATGTTTATTAAATTTAAATGGAGTCGATTAATGACACTAAACAACACTTACTTTTAAATTTTTCCGGAATATGTTTCAGAGACTTTGCCTCCATCCTCAACCGGCCATCGACTGGTTCTCATTAGTGTAGTTGATGATATTTTGTCATAGGTCTCCTCTGGTGGTGGTTCAAGGAACCAGAGGAGACCTATGACAAAATATCATCAACTACACTAATGAGAACCAGTCGATGGCCGGTTGAGGATGGAGGCAAAGTCTCTGAAACATATTCCGGAAAAATTTAAAAGTAAGTGTTGTTTAGTGTCATTAATTGACTCCATTTAAATTTAATTTATTATAACAACACTGTTTTCAACACTTCCAAGAAAGAAGTTTGATGTTTGTTCATGAGAGAGCAGTAGCTATTGGACTGAGTAGCTAGGGCTTGTGTTATATTCTGTTGCAGTAGATGGCATGAGTTGTTTCCATATTGTGGCTGGTTAGAAAGATCTCGTTCCGTCCAACAGTTCTGGAGCTTTCTGGACGGGGCATAGAACTGGTGATGTTGACACCACTTCCGCTTTGTTAGCATGGGGTTTTAGGAAAAGCCAATAGCTAGTCAGTTGTGAGTAGCTGTATGTATTAGATGGCTGTGTGTGCTTGGAGGCTGACTTTCCATCCACAATAGTAATGTGAGCTGAGCTCCCCATTCGTTATATAAAGGTAATGTAGAATGCGTTTGGAATAATAATTGAAATTCAGTTAACTAGAGCTTTCTTGTATTATTTTCTAATCATGTTTCTTGAAAATTTCCCAGTCCTCAAGTAAACGCATGCAAAGCAAGTGCTAATCTTTATGTGGTCAGAATGCCACAATATGTCCTGTTGTATTGCTAATAGGGTATCTTCCAATAAGACAGGTAAGTCCTTCTGTAAGAACCTTCAGTACCTTCATCCATTAACAAGTACATGTCGTCCCACTAAACAGTCACCAACAATCCTGACCCAAACATTAACAGAGAATTGATGTGCCTGTACCTCAAACACACTTTAATGGCAGAACCATCACTTGGTACACTACTGTAGTACCTTCACCTTATGCGTACATTAAATGAGAATCTGCTAAATCAAATGTAAATACAAATGTTCCTATCCCTGAAAATCACAGAACAGACACTCTGTGCTTGGCACTACAACAAGCAATGAGCTAAGTATCAGTGCCTAATAAGTGGACTGTAGGACCATGAGAACAATGATGAAATGCATCACCTCAACCCAATTTATCTGGATGTAAAAGCGAATGTTTATTACTGTATAATTAAACCACTGTTCAATTGTTGACTTATAGCCACAGGACAGCTGTTTATTACACATCTAACCATCTAAGCAGAGTTGTACAAAAGGAGCTCTACCATGGAAACAAACAATTTTTCATACCTATGTTCATATAATATTTTTTTGTCTCTATATGGAAGAAAGTTTCCCCCAGTTTTGACATACCTTTTTGTTACACTCTATATACACTAAATAAATTATTTTAATGAAGTTGCTTTAAAAATATTGCTCAGGTTCAAATTTGTTTGAACATAAATAATTTAATAAAAACAGGTAACATCATATAATGATTGTACAATGTAATTTTAGAAATTAATATCTGAATTTTCGGTAAAGTGGATGCAATTGCTTGACTTTTCATAAATAAAACTCCAAAATTTGCAAATCAAGGAATCACGTTCAAGTAACTAATGTAAGTCTATCAGATAATATAAACTATATACCTGTTGGTTGTTCTTGCTGTTTCAATGAACGTAAAGCTCCATTCAACGAACTTGATTGGTCCCATACTACAAAACGAATTGGATCCAGAGTATGTGCATACCACTTGGGTTTATCCCCTATTAAGGTGGGATCAAAAACCCCTGTATGAACTCGCAGAAAGGCCACATTGCTTGGAGTGAGAGACCATTCTGCCAGGAACTCCACAGCCTATCAAATCAGATATACATATATCTTAAACATTGCTTACATTACGTAAAAAATGAAGCTAACTACAGTGAAGCAATAAATATTACACAAATACAACTATTTGCAACAAAAACTTCACTTAACTTAAGAAAATGATGTCAATTTTTCTTATTAATTGAGATCAATTTCACAAATATTTGTCAGCATCTTCAGTCAACACACTTCATCGTCAAGGATAAAGGTTACTATGTTACCATGTTTTTTCAGTATTACGAAAATCTGTAAACAAAGCAAACCTAAAAACAGAATCAACTGCTGGTATTTCAAAATTCATTAGGCGATATATGTGTTTGGAGGAATTTAGTAACAGTGACGTAAAAATTAACCTCAGAAACTATTTGTAGTTGGTTTATTAATACTCGTCACTTACTTGTTTATATTTATGAGAGACTAGTTTCAAAGACATTCACCTCCATTTTCAATCTCTTTCCAAATGGAAATGGAGGTGAATGTCTTTGAAACTAGTCTCTCATAAATATAAACAAGTAAGTGACGAGTATTAACAAACCAACTACAAATAGTTTCTGAGATTCAGTACGCGATGTTTATTTTTTAAAAGTAAATATCTTTCCCCAAACCATTAAATCTATCGGACTATTTAATTGTTTTAATAATTTAACTTCAGGATTTATTTCATGGTTAAATGGCCAAAAATGATCTGCTATGGCCGATTGATCAGTTTGTTTATACTTAATGTTATGAAAATGTTCTTTCTTTCTGGTTTCCAAATTACGTTTCATCTTTCCAATATAAACCTGATCACAATCTAAACAATTAAATTGATAAATTCCAAATTTTTTATTATTAGGAATTTTATCTTTTTTAGAAAACTAGTAAATTTTTAATGCTATATTTATTTTGAGGAGCTTAAGTTATACGAAAGTCTTTAAAAATTTCTTGAAAATGTTTATTAACCCAGGGATATTAGGTAAATTTTTAAAATTATAATTGTCTTTTATTTTTTTAAGGGTAGAAATATTATGAAAAGTTTTTTGATATTTAAATTTTTCAATCTTTCAATCTTTCTTTGTATAAAGTCTTTATTAAAACCATTAATTAAAGCAGTATTAATAATATGTTCATATTCTCTATTAAATTCCACTTTATTCAGGGGTATATTTATTAATCTATAAATCAAACTACTGAAAACAGCAAATTTATGTGAAAAAGGATTAAAACTTTTATTTTTTATGTAATTATCAATTAATAAAATTAAATGTACATCATTTTAGTACAAAAGTGAATCGAGAATATATTGACACATTGCTTCACTCACACTGTTTATTCACAGGACATGTTTCAAGAGCTCTTGCTCCTATCCTCAGCTGATACTCGAGTATCAGCAATCGAGTATCAGCTGAGGATAGGAGCAAGAGCTCTTGAAACATGTCCTGTGAATAAACAGTGTGAGTGAAGCAATGTGTCAATATATTCTCGATTCACTTTTGTACTAATTTGTGCTTCACTGTCCCTACGCTTCTTTCAAGTTTATACTTTGGGTACATCGTTTTCTTAAGATAAGTGAAGTTTTTGCTGCAAATAGTTGTATTTGTGTAATTGCTTACATTGTAACTTTTAAACTATATATATATATATATATATATATATATATCTTTTTTTGTTAATATGAAGCAAACAATGATAACTTTAGCTGTAAAAATATGTATGAAAGATGAGTTACATTCTGTACAAACAATTTATATTTTAGATAATCCTTTAATTCCATATTGCCAGGTATAATTTTGTTCGCAAATCTAAACTGCCCCGTTGTTGCATTTTGGACTGAATATATTTTGGTATAGTAATAACATTTTTCTAATGCAGGTGCCAACATATCGCAGTGATTTTGTTCACAGCTCTCATACTAAGGGTCCCAAGTTCGATTCCCGGCTCTGGAGTTGGTGATTTTAAGTCGGCCCTATCCCCGCCTTCACCTCTGTCTAGCACATGTGAAGTGTCCCCTATGCCCAACATAGTTTGGAGTCCATGGTATAAGCTGTAGGTCCTCTTCCCTCACCGTCATCTTCACCATCACCCTCCCACTGGAGGTAATGGACACCGCCCTCTGGGTGCCTCCACCTGAGAAATGGGTCCGGTCATGTGGTGAGGCGAGTTTAGCCCCAAGGCCAAGGTTGCCAGATGGGGAATGTTGGTATCCAATCAAATATTTCTAGTGCTTAACCCTTTAAAGCATGGTGGTTTCAGGTGGCAACCATAGGCTTTGTTCACCATGAATAATGTTTAAGTATGGTTCTTTTGTTATTATAATTATGTACTGGCCTTTGTCAATTATACACACAAAATTTTAAGACCTTTAAATTGTAAACATTATATTATTTTTACAATAGCATTGTATTTTTAGTATAAAAAGGCAAAATTCAAGCAGCGTCAGTAAAATGATACACTGTCAACATCCAAGCATGCCATCACACTGATTATTTTACCTGGGCCCTCCCCGTCCTTTACCACAGGCACATTTGACTGCAGATGCCGAGATTCAAATCCACGATGTTTAGCTTAGAATGGATGGGCAGTCCAAACGTTTCCCTTTAACAATCAAGACTATTCAAGTCGACTGCTTTGAAGCACCACAGAAAGTGATATGAGAACCAGTTTGCCAAGTACAGCAAGACTGGCATAAGGAGCAAAATAATTCGTACAGCAAAGGGTTAACCTAAGTGGATAATTTATGAATAGATTTATGTGCATTTGGGTATATAGAAACTTTATTAAACAGTTATATAGGTAAATGATTGTCATAACATTCTGCAACATTCATATTGGTTTCAAGTTATTTCCTTGTGTTCTATGTCAGCCTTTACCCTTTATCTACTGTAGGTGAAAAAATTTACATAGTGACAAATGAGTAAAGACAGACCAGTTTTAAAGCTGAGAAATGTTAAACAATATCGATGATACTTAGGTAAAAGGTAGTAACCTTCATTTTTCAGATTTTAGGTTTCCACTGATTATGATAATACTGACATTAAGGAATTTTTTGGGCAAGTTAGCTTAAGCCTTAGCAGCATAAATGAAAATATATAAAACCACTTTAGACAGAGACATAATCCTTGAAGGAGTATCAATGTTAACTTTAAAGAGAGTCGATTAAAGACACTAGACAACACTAGTGTCTTTAATCGACTCTCTTTAAAGTTAATTTATCATAACAACACTGTTTTCAACACTTCCAAGAAAAGAATTTGAGTATCAATGTGTTCAAATAAAATGGCTTAACCCTTTAGAGGGTTAAAGCATTTTACCTAAACACCATCAATATATAAAAGGGAGTAGGATGTGAACTCTAAAACACTTCATTAAAAATCTGACACCTTAATTATTTTTCAAGTATCTGACTAACTGTAGATGGAACTTGTCATCATCAGTGTCATCAAACATCCCAGCCCAGACCGATGTTTTAGGTGTGTTTAAAACTGACAGTCCGAAATCAGTAGACATACTGGCATGCAAAAGAACTCCTGCAGGACAAAACTCTGATAGAATGAGGTACTGATATGATCCTGGCAATTGAAATTGTCATTAATATAAAAGTATTTGAAAAAACTATTTCTAGTTGGTTTTTAACTCTTCATCACTTATATTTTTATATTAATGAGGGACCAGTTTCATCGGACCATCGAGGTTGAAAATGGATGCAAGGGCTTCCAAAACTAGTCCCTCGATAATATAAAAATGTGACAAAGTGTTACAAACCAACTACAAATAATTTTTTCAATTCATTTTGACATCGCTAATACTAAATTCCTCCAATCACGCATAAATAAAAGTATTGCCATCATCATCGTCGTCGTCGTCATCGTCATCATCATCATCATTGCCCGCCTCAGTAGCGTAGATGGTACCATGTCTGCCTCATGTTCAAGAGGTCCTGAGTTCGAATCTCAGTTAGGGTGAGTTACCTGGATAAGGTTTATTCTGGGGTTTTCCCTTATCCTGAAAGATGAACGCCAGGTAACTCTAAGCTCTATGAACGCTGGGCTTCTTTGAGCATAATTTCACCCATTTCATTTATCGTCTGATATGACAACGTTGGAGGACATCAATTACAAAAAAAAAAAAAAAAAAAAAAAAAAAAAAAAAAATCATCATCATCATCTTGTTATGCATGATGGAATATAACATTAGTAATTATATTATAAAAATATAATACTACTATGTGTTTCAAATGGGAAGAGTTTTGTATGTAGTGAATCAGATGCATTAGAACCTTCAGCATTGCCACCTCGTTACTCCCACTCTTTTTATATTTCCCTCTCTCTTGCACACTTGCGAGTCTTCTTGGCGCTAGACATAAGGGAACGCAAACTAAATTTTGTAAAGCTTTATAATAATGCACTTGTTCAAATCACAATTGCAACATGGATATTTGTATATTATGCACATGTTTTAAATATATAGTTTAAAAAATAAATATAATTTACAAATTTTATAATCCAACGAAACTGCCAGTGGCACATCCATATTAACTATAAATGTCACTTCCATTGAGAGATAATTTGTCATTGTCACTGTCTTCATCGTCTGAGTGTTGCAAGTTTATGATGATAGGCTCCAAAATCTCGTCACATGCTATTTCTTTCCCAAAGCAGTGCTCTTGTAGTTTATCTGCATATCTCATGCAGTTTTCCCAGTCCTGGGCAACGTTGTCAATTTCCTGGTGAATAAGTCCTTCAGCGTCAGTCAATTTAAAATTATTATTTCTGTTTGCAACATAATTTGAGCCCACATTAACTCAATTGGATTGTTCTGGCAGTGGTAAGGGGGAAGGTGGTTTATAATACCTCGTGTCTCATTTCAGTTGCAAGCTGATCCAGCTGATACAATTTTCCTGGTTTTTAAACGGAAGAAAAGTTGAATAATACTGCTTTGGAGTCTCTAGTGTAAATAGAAATTGGGTATGATTCATAGACAAACATATAGTGTGACAAGTCCCGTTCTGCTGATGCACCATTCTACAAGCCAGCAGGAAGTGTATTGTTTGTTCTCGCTCAAATTTAACAAACACCTTGGCTTATTCAAAGTAATTCTTTTATCATGTCATGTCAAATGTTTACGTTTCAGTTCTGAGTAATAACAAATATATGTACACGCATGTATGCCAACCAATAATGATATCCATCACAATGCTTGCATGGTGATGCATTGTTATAATATAATAGTGCTTTATTTATTTGTATTAGGAAAACTATTTGAGCTAAAAATATGAGGTTTTTGCGGTTATGTTAGATACATTGCTCTCTACCGTCCTCATGGATCAGTTTTTGCAAACTCTAAATTTCTGTCTTAGCGCGAATAGTATTTATTAGAGACTGATTAGGTTGGCACTCGTCACACACCACTTAGGGGGAATACCATACGACAACACCGCAGGACTCCGTTTGGTTGCTCACCTAGCAGTGCTCAAGGACAAACGTCATCCCATTTGAAACACATAAGAATACACATACACTATAACATTAGTTCTAATTGATAAAGCTAAATATAAATATATCAAATACATCTGCTGTATATATGGTGACAGATTAGTAATACCAAAATTATTTAAATAAAATAAGAGAAGTATTTCCCTCTGTGGTGCAAGAGTCACATATCTGCCTCATATTCAAGGGATCCCAAGTTCAAATCATGTTTAGCATGAATTACAGTATTTTTCCTATTCTTAGATAACAAAAATTTGGTAAACAAGGTGTAAGACTCTTCATTTCAACCATCCGATATGACCTATCTGCTTAAGGGACATTAAACTTCATGCAAAAATTAAGAAGGAAAAACCAATAGTTCTACATTATGAAATAATAAAGCAGAGCTATTTTGCCATCCCTGACATTATCATTTGCCTATTTGAATAAAGTGGTTGGAAATTCAGGAAAACCATATTCACATACTTTCCTTTACATATATCTGTCATAAAAGTTATAATATATGACTTACCTGGGTTCTGGCAAATTTATTTAGAAACTGTGAAGTACGCGGGCGAGAACGGAGAAAACTGTTTATCTGAAATGCTACTACAGGTCTTGGATAAAGGCGAAGAGTGCGTGTGTGCTCAGTGAAGTTGGCCAACAAATTCTGGGAGTTGAAAAATCTCACCTGGAATTTGATAAACAGGAAAAGAATTGCATAAGTCTACATAAGTATTTTAGATTACAAAGATGTAGATATTTAAACTGATTACATAAACATATGCTTGCACTGCACAGAAACAACCTTATTTGATTCATAGCCAAAGCATTGTAACTGCTATAATAATGAGAATCTAATAATACATAAGGAACTGAAAAAAATGATAGCTCAGGAAGTATTTGAGATATTAAAATGAGTATCTTTTATTACAGAAATATAAATATTTGTTACAAAGGCTTCACTTATCTTAAGAAATTGGTGTTAATACTTCTTTCTAATGGAGATTGATTTCAAAAACAGATTGTTTTCATTATCAGTCTACTTTGTAATCAAGAAATTCCGATTACCATGTTTTTCTTATGTTGTTTTTTAGTATTACCAACATCTGAAAACGAAACAAACCTAAAAACAGAATCAACTGCTGGTATTTCAAAATTCATTATGCGATATTTTTTTTTAAATAAATATCTTTTCCCAAACTATTAAATCTATTGGACCATTTAATTGTTTTAATAATTTAACTTCAGAATTTATTTCATGGTTAAATGACCAAAAATGATCTGCTACAGCCGATAATAGCCATGAAATAAATTCTGAAGTTAAATTATTAAAGCAATTAAATGGTCCAATAGATTTAATAGTTTGGGAAAATATATTTATTTTAAAAAATAAACAGCGCGTGATGAATTTTGAAATACCAGCATTTGATTCTGTTTTTAGGTTTGCTTCGTTTTCAGATGTTGGTAATACTAAAAAAACATAAGAAAAATATGGTAACCAGAATTCCTTGACTAACAGGTTGACTGATGTTGAAAACAATCTGTTTTTGAAATCGATGTCCATTAGAAAGAAGTATTAACACCAATTTCTTAAGATAAGTGAAGCCTTTGTAATAAATATTTATATTTGTGTAAATTTATTGCTTCACTGTAGCTAGCTTCATTTTCTATGTAATGAGTATTTTTTATTAAATTCACCAACTCAAAAAAGTTTTATTCTTCCCTTATAATGTTTCTATGTGCGCTTCATTATTTTCTCTGCCAACTTTAATTCAAGTTGGGTTGTGTGCAATTATCATTTTTTTGGTTTTCCTTGGAAGATATTGTACTTAAATACCAAATTTAGTATGCAACAAACTTCATTTTTGAGTTATGCTTCACATATGCATGCATGTAGGCATGTGCATACTAATCTATTTCTAAAAATGCATTTTTTTTAAACTCAGGAGATACTAAAATATTGAAATTGTTGAATTTTCTGGTGAAGTCTTGAAATTTTGAGTGGAATACAACATATACCTACTTACTATATATAGTCAAAAAGTAAAAACAAAATAAAAGGGAATCACAAGTTGTAACGTACCATTGCTACACGTGTTGCCACATCAACTGAATCCACATCATTTCCATAAATGAATGGATTAAAGCCAGTAGTTGCTGTATGCTGCTGTTGATGATGATGCTGTTGCTGCTGTTGTTGTTGCTGCTGCTGCATCTGTTGCTGCTGATGCTGGTATTGCATCTGTTGCTGTTGATGCTGGTATTGCATCTGTTGCTGTTGATGCTGATATTGCATCTGTGCCTGTTGCATGGCGGTTGCTGGAGTTTGTTGTTCCATCTGTTAGGAGTACGATTAATAAGTTCAATAACTATCCAGAAAATATACAAGATACACATTTCATTTTCCATGAAAATATCTTAACCAAAATCATATATCTAAAAAAATTAGCAAGGGTATCTATTTGTTGAACTATGTGGCTTACTATTTGGTAAAATCAAATTTAAAACTAATTTATTATGGAATCATCCATCCACATTTGAACTATGGTATTGAACTATGGGGCACAATGAATAAAGATAATTTGAAGAGGTTATTAGTACTACAGAAGAGGTGTCTAAGAATTGTCTGCTCACTAAAACCCAGGAGTCTTGTAGGGAAGTATTTAAAAAAAAGAAAGAATTTTAACTGTGGTCTCATTATATACTTTTAGAGTTATTCTTTTAGTCAGACATAAGTCAAATATAAAGATCAATAGCAGTGTGCACAAGTACAACACAAGAACAAAAAATTGTATGTATAGAGAAGGGAAAAGTAAGAAGTTTTTATAAAAAAAATCCATATGTGATTGGTAAAGAACTACACAATAAATTGCCATCCTTGATTATACAAATAACAGGTTCCAAATTCACTAAAGAGTTAAAGAATTACCTTATAAATTGTACATTTTATGACATAAATGAATATTTATAAGGGCGCCGGGGTAGCGCGGTGGTTTCGTTCGCGGCTCCCGTTCTAAGGGTCCCGAGTTCGATTCCCGGCTCTGGGGTTGGCGATTTTAAGTCGGCCCTATCCACGCCTTCACCTCTGTCTAGCACATGTGAAGTATCCCCTATGCCCAACGTGGTTCGGAGTCCACGGTAAAAACTGTAGGTCCTCTCACCTCACCGCCATCTTCACTATCACCCTATCATCGGAGGTAATGGACACCGCCCTCTGGGTGCCTCCACCTGAGAAATGGGTCCGGTCATCACTTGGTGGGGTGAGGTTACCCCGAAGGCCAAGGTTGCCATGTGGGGAGTGTTAGTAACTAACTAACTATGAATATTTATAACTAATTGTTATTTCCAATTATTGTTATATTTTAATTGCAATTGTTTAATGTTAAATGACAATGCCAGAAATTATGTAGATAATCTATTGGTTGCAATAAATTGAAATTAAAATTAGTTATTTTTGGGAAAATAAAAATGATGAAAACTGCCTTATAAAGGATAGTTATAGGTGGGAACATTTTTGAGTTATGCTGCTCACATGAACAGTTTTTCAAAAAATGATTTATGTTTTGCATTTATGGAGCCTCAAAGTGTGTATTTACTGTGAAATTGTAGTATCAAATTTTTGCGTGGAATTCAACAATGCATCTGCTTACTATAAACAAGTACAGAGTTCTTTTAGTTAATTGATGGAAATTAATCATTTCTTCATCCTAGCCGTATATAGGCTAAGGTTTTTGATACATAGAGTCAACATGAAAAATTCAATGTCACAGCCGGGATTTGAACCACGGATCTCCTGGTTTCTGCCCGGTCGCTCTTAGCCATTGAGCTACCATGACCAACTTGTCATTATGACACTAAATTCTCCATTTGACTCGTATATTTTCCTGGTAAACCACTAGGGGCTCTCGTATTCGAGATACACCGTTTGTGGCCACTTACTATCGTAAGTACTTGAGTCCCAGGCTTCATCATTTAGCTCTTATTATTTTAGTTAATTGATGGAAATTAATCATTTCTTCATCCTAGTCGTATATAGGCTAAGGTTTTTGATACATAGAGTCAACATGAAAAATTCAATGCCATGTTGACTCCATTTATCAAAAACCTGAGAGGTTATTTCCAGCAAGATGGAGCAACATGCTATACATCTAATGACACCATAGAACTCGTAACCAGTTGCTTTGATAATCGAATCATCACAAAAGATCTGTGGTGCTCCAGACCCTCTGACCTAAGTACAGCAGATTTTTTCTTGAGGGGGTATCTAAAAATTAGAGTGTACAAGAATAGGCCACAGACAATTGATGTTCTCAAGGAATTCATTCGAACCGAAATAAGTAACATTGGAGAGGATACTCTCCGTAAAACTTCTGAAAATATGGTGAGACAAGTGGAGGACACTTCCAACATTTTCTCTGAGATGTAAATAGTCTAATTTAATCTCCCAATTGTGTATTATATTCTCCCAAAGTTGCACGTGTGACCTATTATTGGTTCAAAAGTTAAGGCCTATTGATTGGTTCAGGTTTATATGGATCAACTATACAATTCAATAGTTACAATGGATTTCACTTTAGAAAAAAATGCAATATGTTGCTGCTGAACCCTTTTTAGATTATTGCACAAGCGTTTTTGAATATCATGAAGGATTGCTGTGAAAATCTACAGATTAGGGCCACCAGATTATCTCAGTGCCATGGCACTTAGACACTTCCCCCAGAGCCACCCCTACTCAAGAGAAGCACAAATAATGTTTCTGCAATCAGCTAAACATCCTCTTTATTAAATAATAATTAATGATTGTGTTCCATTGATAAAATTAATCTAACACAGTCATATGTAATTACCTGATGTGGAATGGATTCTCTCCGAGATGGAGGAAGAGATGGCTGTTGATATCCTCGAAATTGTGGAGATGATAAAATTAGACTTTCCCTTCGACTGGCTCCTGGAAACGTGGCTGGCATAGATTCTACAGATACAGCAGGACTTGACATTCCTGATGATGGTACAAATGATCCAGAACCACCCTGTGATGGCATGCCGCTGGCTGGTATAGACATGCTGCTAAGGGCCTGAGATGAAAATTATTAGTTTAGTATTCAAATATCTTCAAGATAGTATTTTGGAGGTCAGCTATCAGTGTTCTTTGAAATGTTGTAAACAAATGTTATACTAACAAATGGCTACCTTCAGCTCTTGCAGTCCAAATTTTAATTTTTTATAAGTTATTATTCATAAACAAACAAATGAATACAATTTAATAGTAATGAGTGAGCCAAAGTTAAATACTCCATATCTAAGTATAAAAGATGAAAGAAGCATAGAGACAGTGAAGCACATGTTAAAATAAAAGTGAATCAAGAAGATATTGACACATTGCTTCACCTACACTGTTTTTCACAGTGTAAGTGTAAGTAAAGTGTAAGTGTAAATGTGACACAATGTGTCAATATCTTCTCGATTCACTTTTATTTTACTCCATATCTACCTTAACGGTTTAAGAAATATTTATTTCATGAATTTTATCTTGCAATCAGCTTCCAACTAAAATTTTGAGTAACAATCCTCAGAATATGTCCTAGGTAGAGTATCGGTAAAGTAGATACAAAGTGCTATTTTTGTCTCAGCTATTTCTTGCATCATTTATTTATTTTAATTTTTAAAATATGTCAATTTTGCACGAATACTGTCACTGAATGCAGTACCGCATAACAATACTTTTTAAATATCACCGATCATATGCACATGCAGGTTTTAGCATTTAGATGTCCCAATGAAGCATCAAAAATATTCTGTGTTGAAAAAAGTAAACTAAAATACTAAATCATGCATAGATAACTGCTAAATATGTGCAATATTATAATAATATGCTGAGTAAACTGTAATAATGCAATATACATATGCAAGCTGGGAATGATATAAATGCAAATATGTGGGCTTCAGATTTATTAAACCTTTCCTACCAGTCGATTGTCTGCTTATGCTGTCAGTACTTTGCAGCGAGTTTATCACCACTGCCTCTGGGAGAAGACTAGCAACAGACGAGTGGAAGGGATGGATATCAACAATTTTGAAGTCACCATAGAGTTATATTGTACTTTTCCAGTATTTATATTTGTAACTTCTTATGCATGCATCTCATAAACTTGCAATCTCAGCATGTATATTGATACGTAACTCATATAATAATTGGACAGTTTCTGTAGTATAGAGTGTCTTGGTTTCAATGACATAATTTTTCCTCTACAGAAGTTTGTTTGTAGTGCTTACAGCAGTAAATGAGAACTGACCTACTCAGAATAAATTAAGAAAGAAAAATACAAAAGGAAAATAATGGTATTTTAAAGAAAATAACAAACATTATAGCATTATAAGAATACCTTAACAAAATTGAATTAGTAAACTTATGTAGGTATATCTAATCCTTTAATCCTTTTCTATTAATGTTTTGTCTTGGGACTTGAGTAAATTCTGGGCAAGAGCAGCAAAAATCATTCAAACATCCGATATCATGGCAACAGACACCCTCTCATACTCTTCCAGTTCAGAAGTACAGTTTATCACAGCAAAGAAAGTCCCAGTGCAATGAGGTGCAATGGGGGTTAGACATGGTTCTGCTACCCTGCCTGAAGTATTAATGACACCCCGCTCAGTTTATTTACAGCCCATTCAAAAACATTCTGATGTAATATAATTTTGAGTCGAACTAGTACTCAATGCTCCACTTATTGCTAGTATTTACCTAGAAGGCATTTTGTTAGGCTCTTCCTAACATCATCAGCTGTTGTCGACTAATAGATGTTGGTTTGGTGAACTCCTCGGAGGTGATAGGTGTGTCTCAAACTTGAAGTTTGGGTTTTCTTCAAAGGTAGTGTTGAAATTAAACAATTTTCTTTCATATTTCTTTATGAAGATTTTTTCCCACGTGGTTAATGCAGATGGACCTTGGACACTTTTTAATAAGTGGATTTCTCATTCTATATCATGATTCTCCTTCCAAAAATGGTACGCTACCGCTGATTTATCTATTTCTTTGTTCCTGATGTTCCTAAAATGCTCTTTAAGCATAATGTTCAAATTCCTTTTAGTTTTTCCAATGTAAAAGTTGTCACAGCCTTTGCACTTTATCCAGTACACACCTGAATTTTTGTCTGTGGGTATCTCCTTTGTATTATGTGATTTCAAAAGGTGTTGTACACTAAATTTGTTCTGTGGGGCCAAAGTAATATTGTGCTTTTTGAAGACTTTTCAGAAAAGGTGTGTATCTCTGGGATGATATGTAAATTTTTTGTATGAAGTTTTATTGCTGATTGGGGAAAGAGTAGTTACTTGTTTGCATCTTTGTTGTCTTTTGAATTTATCAATTTTCTTTTTGACCAATTCAGCCCTGAATTCATTGTATTCTGCAATGTGAATAATATTATTGTACTCTTTGATATATTCCAGCTTGTTTAAAGGTGAGAAAACATTTTCATAAAGAAATACGAAAGAAAATTGTTCAATTTCGACACTACCTTTGAATAGAACCCAAACTTCAAGTTCATCAAGATACCAACAGAGTTCACCAAACCAACGTCCATTAGTTGACAACAGTTGATGATGTTAGGAAGATTCTAACAAAACGCATTCTAGGTAAATACCAGCAATAAATGGAGCATTAAGTACTAGTTCAACTCAAAATTATATTAATTTTGTGCTTCATTGTATCATAGTCCTTACACACTGGAATGGTTCTTCTACCCTGCCTATAGTATTTATGACACGGGTCAATTCAGTTACAGTCCATTCAAAAACATTCTGAGGTATTCTACTTTTATGAATAATACCCTCTCAGTTTTAGTATACTGAGTGAATTCCTTCTTTATAGGGTGCATGTTTTTTAAATGGTTCTACTCGTGTAGCATGTGATCTTTGTCACACACATTCACTGTCCTTGTTGCACTGTTTTGAAACAGATAAGGGTAGCACATTCCTGTCAGAGACTTTCTTTCCATTGGCAAACAGTAACCTGTGACTGGTGAGCTCTTTCAGCTCATGTGCAAAAGAACACAGAAAATGTCCTAGTGAAAAACAGTTCTGCACCGTCACAAAGTCAGAGGTTCAATTCCACACCTTACCTTTGAGACAAGGGACTTACTGAAGTAATAATATGTAATTCATTTAAACTGACTGGCTGTAAAGGGTAAATAAATCTGAAGACCTTTACTTCCAATACACAATCGTGTAATGAACATTCACAGAAATTTTGGATCCACCTTCAAGTGCCCCTACATATAATGGTAATACATCTTCTCATATGATATTTTCTTTCTCGTATTTCCAATGTGCACAACTAGAGTGAGGAGAGCAGCTGTCCTTGCTATACACAATGTAAAAAGAAAAAAAAAGGTACTCAAAACTTCGGGAAAACATTTCTTGCAGATAGAGGATAAAAAAAAAAAAAATGTTATATGAACATAGGCTCTTATAGATACTTATTGCTTTTGTGAACCAAAAGTAATACATGGTCCATGTGACTGGTGTTGCTTGAGTGCTAAGGTTAGGGCTCCACTGACAGTAATTAACAGCTTTAATGAGCAGTACTGTACTGCAGAAGTGTTACGGTACTGCTTTGACTCTTGTCCCATCTTCACTGCGGTACCAGGCAACATACAGAATGCCATGGATGTACATTGTAAAATAATGATCATCTTTTATTACTGATTTATGTCATACTATGAACAAAAATAATAATACTAGCCTGCAGCCCAATTTCAGGCTTCATGGGTTCATCTTCTGCAACTCTATTTTTATAATTTTCATTCTAAGGATAGAAAAGCACAAATTTCTCAATTTCAGTTATTATTAATTCACTATCAAGCTCTATTTTATACCACATATTGAAAAACAATGAAGCACAGCTGAAATGTGCAGCAGATGATGTTCGAGATGGTTGTAGAGTACTACTTGTCAGTGGAGCTTGGGCAAAAGCAGTAAGTTACTGTAAGAAAATGGAACTTGGTCTACTTGCCTCTGACACTCATACTGTTACAGTAGAATACTACCCGTTCTTACCCATGTAAAAGCATGCTTCTAAGATTTAGTCAATGTAGTGCTGCTTAAAAAAGGCAGCAAATTACCTTAAGCTAAGTATGAATTGTGTTATGTTGAGGAATACACTTGTATTTTGCAAAATGCATTAAAATAGTTTTGAGGAGGGGGACGAGAGGAAGAAAGTAGGAGAGCTGGATGGGGAAAGAGTTAGCTTATTTTGCAATTATAGGAGGTAGGACTAAAGTAAAGAAGGATAGTTGTTTTGAAATGCAAGTCACTAAAGCATTGCCTATATCTGTTTATGTTTCATTTATACCCTGCCTTTAACTGCAATGGCCATATAGGTGGCTGTTCTCCTTTTGGAACTTATCGCCTATTGGCTATGGTGTTAACTCGTAGATTTTGGGTTGCAGATACTTTGTATTTTTATTATTAGATCACGCAAAAATTCACCTCTCATTCATGCTTCCAGACTCTGAGGAAGATGGGGAATCATCCCCAGCAGGGAATGAACCCGGGACCCCTCACATGGCAGGCAGATACTCTACCAACTGAGCTATGGGACCAGCCCCTATAATTTTTAATACTTGGTGTAGATACATAGATGACATTTTTGCTAGTGTTCATGATAAACATATAAATGATGCTTTAAACTTCTAAATTTACAAGATAAAGCTATAAAATTCACATTATAAACTGAAATTAATGGTTGGCTACATTTTCGAGATCTAAAGATAACAAGAAATAACAATAAACTACACTTTGGTATCTATAGGAAATCTACTCACACTGATAATTACATAAAAAATAAAAGTTTTAAGCCTTTTTCACATAAATTTTCTGTTTTTTATTTGTTCCATTTAATCTCCAAGGGTCATATCAGCGGCCGTTCTCCTTTGGAACATATCAAAGGTGTTAACTCAGATTCATTGGGTTTTAATATTTAGATCACACACACATCCACACTCTCATTCATACTCCCAGACTCTGGGGAAGATGAGGAATTATCTTGGTTGGAAAAAATCCCCACTCCACTGCCGGGAATCGAACCAGGGACTCTTATCACGGCAGGCAGATGCTCTACCAACTGAGCTACAGGGCCAGCCTGCTGTTTTTAATAGTTTGATTTATAGTTTAATAAATATAACCCTAAATATAGAGGAATTTAATAGGGAATATAAATACATTATTAATACTGCATGTCTCTTGCAAGGTTCAAGGCGTGGCACAAGCGCTTCAGGGGAGGACAGGTGTTGCTAGCCAACGATGCACGGTCTGGAGCTCCACAATGCATTACTGATGACATCGTCCAGCTGGTTGATGCACTCATTACCCAGGACCACCAAGTGACAGTGAAAGCCATAGCCAACGATGTCGGATTGAGCGTCGGAAGTGTTCACACTATCCTGAAGGAACGACTGCTCTTGCACAAAGTGTGCCAAATGGGTGCCCCACAGTCTTCAACCACACCAGGAAGCATGTCGAATTGCCCACTGTCTTGGTCATCTGCAGTGCTATGCTAGGGAAGGGAATGAGTTCCTGGCACGAGTGGTGGCTGGAGATGAGTCATGGTGTCATCACTTCGAACCAGAATCAAAATGACAAAATCACTAGTGGAAACATCCAGGGTTACCACCACCAAAAAACACCAAGGCCATCCACACAAATGTAGGAAAGGTTATGCTGACGTTTCTCTTTGACCAAGATGGTACACTTCCTGCAGCACAGCACAACAGTGAATACCCAGCATTACTTGCAATCCTTGACCAACCCTCGCCAAGCGATCAAATCAAAACGACCAGGCAATCTCACCCATGGGGTTATTCTGCTCTACGACAGTGCAAAGCCTCATACAACCAACACAGTCACGGCACTCCTGCAGAAATTCAAATGGGAGGTTCTTGGCCACCCTCCATACAGTCCAGACCTCTCTCCCTGTGATAACACCATTTTTGGTCCCCTTAAAAAGGCTCTGAGGGGCAAAGATTCACCTCGGATGACAACGTCCAGCTGAATGTGTGGAACAGCCATGGGACTTTTATGAGACAGTCATTCACCGTCTTGTATCACAGTGGAACAAGTGTCTCAACAGTCAGGGCCAATACTTCTAACATACAGGTGCTGGTTTCTGTAGTTATGTCTCTGGCTCGTTTCATTTTGAATGCACCTTATATTTTATTATAATGGATTAATAGTTGATGCAAAGTCATTAGATTATCTTTCAGTTCACTAAATAGACTGGAGTTGACTCTGTTAATTAAGAAAGTTCATTATACCCCTTTACACCTGATTGTATATCCTAATTAATTGGATGTTGTAAGTGCTAGCTAGTGCAAAGCTGTTACTGTGGGTGATAATTTTTCACAGGTACATTCCTCGTCATATTAAGATAATTGTGCAGTACAGTTAATTAGGTATTACTCTATAATGCAAAGCTATTGTTGTAAATCACACTTTCCAGTGAAATGCAAATTGGCATTGCTTTTAAGTAAGTTCATTATTACCAACTACATTTGCTAGTGAAGTTAAAGTAGATGCCATTTAATGCAAAGCTTAGGTTACAGAAAGCATATATTTCCACTGCGATGAGGTTTAGGACTGTTAAGGTAATTACATCAATTTATAGTTGCTAAAGAAATCAAGTAGACATTCTGTTTAAAGCAAAGCATTTCTAGCGACTTACAGATTACTAATATGTGTTTCAAATAGGAAGAGTTCTCGCTTGTAGCCAATCAGGTGTGTTAGAACCTTCACCATTGCCACCTCGTTATCCCCACCCTTTTTATATTTCCCTTTCTCTCGCACACATAAAAGTGTTTGTGATGCTAGACGTAAGGGAACGCAAACTGAATTTTCCAAAGTTTTATAGTAATGCAGCTGTTGAAATCACAATTGCAACATGCATATTTGTATATTATGCAAATGTTTTAAATATTTAGTTTAAAGCTAATTATAGTTTATGAATTACTTATTTTTCTAATCCAATGAAAATACCAGCGGTGCATCCGTATAGCTGTGAATGTTACTTTCGTTAAGAGATAATTCGTCATTGTCATTGTCTTCAACGTCTGAGTACTGCAAATTTATGATGATAGGTTCCAAAATCTCGTTACGTGCTATTTCTTTCCAAAAGTCGTCTTCTTGTAGTTTATCTTCTGTCTCACGCAGTTTTCCCAGTCTTGTTATGTTCCTTGTTAATTTCTTCGTGAATAAGTCATTCAACGTCAGTCAGTTTAAAAATATTATTTCTGTTTGCAACATAATTTGAGCCCCAGTAACTGTATTGGATTGTTCTAGCAGTAGTAAGGAGGAAGATGGATTGTGTCTCATTGATCCAGCTGATACACTTTTTCATGGAAGAGTAACCGAATAATACTACTTTGAACTCTCTAGAATAAATAGAGATTACAAACCATTCATAAACAAAGATATAATGTGACCAGACACGTTCTGCCAGACCAGCAAGAAGTGTATTGTTTCCTCTCATCGAATTAAACAAACACCTTGGCTTATTCAAAGTACATATTTCTTTTACCACGTCATGTCAAATGTATACGTTTCAGTTCTGAGTAATTTCAAATATACGTTCACGCATACACACCAACCAATAATGATATTCATTACAATGCTTACGTTGCAATGCATTGTTATAATATAATGGTATCTACTTTATTTGTACTAGGAAAACTACTTGAGCTAAAAATACGGGGTTTTTACGGTGATGTTAAATGCATTCCTCTCTCCTTCTTCATGGATCAGTTTTTGCAAAAACTGAATTTTTGTCTTAGCGTGAATAGTATTTATTAGAGATTGATTAGTTTGGTGCTTGTCACACACCACTTAGGGGGAATGCAATACAAAACCTCAGGACTCCGATTGGTTGCTCACCTAGTAGCGCTCAAGGACAAATGCCTTCCCATTTGAAACACATAATAATGCAATAGGTGTTTGCATTGCTAACACAGATTACAAAGATCTATACTTCTTGGTGAAGTCATGGCAGATATTGCTAATTAGTTCAAAGTTAGTTTTGACTTACATTTGCCACAGAAACCAGAACTAATACTGTTAATTGACACACAATTATTATAATTAGTGATATGGTGTCAGAGTAATAACTATTGTTGGTACTATAATGAAGAATTACATTTTGTTAAATTCAGGAAACAGAATATTAATAATTGGTGTATTGAATTAGTGATACTTCACTAAAATAATACTTATTGCCACTACTGATTACTGTTGAAGGATTTAATACTCTGCTAAATCTAGGAGATTAAATATTGCTAATTGATACCAGGTATTGTAGTTAGCGATAACGAGGATTATGGTTATTGCCACATAGATTCATGTAGAAGGATGCCAGTTAATGGTACGAGAGGCTCTATTTATATTTTGAGTCTAGGCAACCCTGACGTTTCCAATGGTAATTTTGAATTTGTTGACCACAATCTACTTCAGACTTTTGTCAATAGATTTTCATTCTCGTGAAAATGTTTGTTCAATGATTTATTATGAATTTTGATGAGGATTATCAAGACAAGAATGCATCGATCAACCAACTTCTACATATGGCGACAAAGCTCCATCCTTTGACACTGTGAAATGCTGGTATAATGAATTTAATCATGGCCACCATTTGCTGAATGATGAAGTTCGTGAAGGTCGTCCAAAATCAGTTCTTGTGCCAGAAAACATTGATGCTGTGCAAAAGCTAACAATGCAAAATAGTCATGTGACATATTGTGAGACTGAGGCAACCCTAGGCGTTAGTTCCACAGCATATATAAACTACTGCATGATTAGAAATTAATTGTTCTTTCACACTAGCCGTGTGTAGGATGCACTATGAAAGGATAGAGCCAGACTTAAAAATTCAGTGCCAATGTTGGCATGTTGGCCATAGTAGCTCAACGGTTTAGAGCGGCTGGATGGAGACCAAAATATCCGTGGTTCAAATCCCGGCTATGGAATTGAATTTTTCAGTCTGGCTCTACCCTTTCATAGTGCGTCCTATACACGGCTAGTGTGAAAAAACAAATAATTTCCATTAATTGTACCTAATAGTGGTCCGAACTATAAAGCCCAGGCCTTAAAGTACTTACAGCATAGTAAGTCGCCATTAAGGTAGTTGTCTCATGTGTTTATGAGAACTCCTAGTGGTTTACCGGAAAAAACACGAGTCAGTTGGAGAATTTAATGTCATGCTGGCACGTTGGACATAGTAGCTCAATGGTTTAGAGTGGCTGGACGGAAACCAGAAGATCCATGGTTCAAATCAGGGCTATGGCATTGAATTTTTCAGTCTGGCTCTACCCTTTCATATTGCATGATTATTTAGCCATGAAAAAGGTTTGCTCTCATTGGATCCCACATAATTTGACACATTCTCAAAAAGATGCTCATGCGATTGGTGTACAAAAATGCTCAAGAAATATAATGGCAGTGCCTCAAAAGACATATATAAGATTGTAACAGATGACTAATCATGTATCTATGGGTATGAGCCAGAACAAACAACACTCCACTGTATGAGTGTTTCAAGATGAAGCAAATCCAACAAAAGTTGTTCGCATTCGAAGCACTTCAAAGCAAATTGTCGCCTGCTTTTTCAGGAAAACTGTTCACATGGCAACAGTGAGTTTAGAGGAACGTAAACTGGTCAACTAATTTGTCAAATTATCTACTGGTGGGATTTCAACACGTAAT
This sequence comes from Mantis religiosa, assembly GCA_030765055.1. NCBI lineage: Eukaryota > Metazoa > Arthropoda > Insecta > Mantodea > Mantidae > Mantis > Mantis religiosa. The sequence goes on from CM060955.1 coordinate 157,782,698, forward strand.
CCCACCAGTAGATAATTTGGCAAAGAAGTTCATAGTTCCACCACCAGAGAGAGGAGAGCAGATGACAACAGATGCCAGTTGGAGAAAGGTTGAAAATGGAGGCAATGGCTTCCAAAACTAGTCCCTCGATAATATAAAAATGTAAGTGATGAAGTGTCAATAAACCAACTACAAATAGCTTTTCCTAGCAACAGCTTTGTTCATCTACTGTTAATTAAACAATGGGTTTTCAAAACTAACTGACAGTTCTCAACAGTTTTCTACCAGCATTGCTGAACCATGTGCATTAAAATATTATGAATATAAAACATTCCTAAATAAAATTATTTGTATAAGATTATGCATTCATATACATGCCTTATACAAGTACATTCAAGTGGTGTTATGACTTATTTTGTTAAAGTAGAATAAATGCTCTCTTTCTTTAATGTTTAACCCTAAAAAATATGAATAGCATTTATAACACAAATTACAAAAATATTGGAAGTGTGGTAAGATGTTTCTTCCGAAAAATAAACATACACATACACATATCTGTGGCCCAAGTAAAAGGAATAAAAAACTACATACATCCTAACTAGAGTATCTGTAACTAATGATTAGATATAATAGCATAATCCTAGTTAATGTGACTACTGCTACAGTATTTGTGCACTACTTAATAAGCACAAAATTATACTAATAACAGCCCAGATAGAAGAAACTAATATTAAAGTGAGATATTTACTCCTGTGCCAACCTGATCCATTAGTTGCATCGCCTATGCAAGAAAAAGGAGAGAAAAGAAATAGAAGAAAATAGATCAAAATAATACTAGGATGGCATGATTAACAGTAGCTCTATTTTGTTATTTTAATGCCAATCAAGACCCATAGGTGATATATTAAATTTGTGATTAATGAAGGTATAGACAATACATGGGGACTTAAAGCTGAAAGCTACTTGACATTCATTTTCCGTAGTGAAGAAATTCTGGAAAAGGCTTAAATAAATAACTTGGCACCACCAGTAGTTGAACCATGGCCTGCATGTAACCCCAAACAATTGGACATTGTATTATATGGTAAGATAAAATTCTTACTGTACATAAAAGGTTTGCAATTCTTTTACCCTTAAATATTTGTAGTTAAATTTATTTCTATTAAAATACAACAAAGGAATAAAAAACCATGTATTTTATTTCCTTTCCATGCATTTTGTTTCCTTTCCATTTTTCCCCTCCCAGAATTTATAAGTGGGTTCCTGGGATCAGATGCCTATCAAGGAACAAAGGAACTTTGGATCCAAGGGAATATCCAAGATAGGTAATCAGGCTGAACCTGGTATGAAGCTGATATGAAATAGTAGTGCAATGGATGAAAGGAAAGTGATTATGGAGTGGTTAGCTGCAGGGGAACTTGAGAACTCAGAGAAAATCCACCCAGATGCCTCTCGCCCACCACAAATCAAATATGTGGCCCCCTGGGTATTGAACTCAGGCATCACCAATTTGAAACCTCAATAAGAAATACAGAAAGAAAGATTTAATAAATTCTAGATGCTCTTGGGCTTCAAGCCAGGTGTATACATGGTTAGCCACCGATGTTTCGGCAGTGTACCTCTCTCCCATCATCAGGATGATGAATGAATAGACCATTTGTTTAATGCAACCTGAAAAGTCTGGTCTGGCAGAGCATTGTTTTGATAAGGATCATAGAGCCAACTTTTGGGAGATGACCATCATGGCAAAATGCAGCAGTTACTGGGAGTTAAGGAGGCTCTGGTCATTTCCTCTGAGAGGAGCATGCTGAACCATGATGCTGGATTTCAGTTCAGTTTCTCTTGGAAATCAGCCTTAAAAATGGACATCAATCAGCTCAAGAAGCACAAATTTAGACAGATTGAAAATCCAATTATGTAGTCACATTCACCCATACCGAACTAACTGAATGGTTCTACATTTTCTACCACGTCCATATCTGCTGTCTAGGCAGCTATGTAGGAGGGCTGTTGAATAAAAGAATGATCATAATTTTTTACGGTCATAAATTTTCACACTAAAATTCAATCTTATTCTATTCTATTAGCTTAATGTAAAACAAACATGCCATAGTAGTTAATTAGGAGTCGATTAATAACACAAAACAACACTCACTTGTGTTATTAATCGACTCCTAATTAACTTAATTTATACAACAACACTGTTTTCAACACTTCCATAAAAGGATTTATGCCATAGTAGTTTCATTGTTGGTACTCCTGGTTCCCGTCTATGAGAACCAGGCAAGTTTAGACATGTTCAGTATTGCCTACCACTCCAATGGAGGTAACATGCGAGGAACAATATGCGGCTTTGGAATTCTGCTTTTGTCTAAACAAATCTTCAGTTGAGGCCTATACAACATTACAGGAGGCTATGGAGAGTCTGTTCTTCCCTGAAACACAGCTCAAAGATGATTTAAACTGTTTAAAGAGGGGAGACAATCAATTTCAAAGGAAGGAGGACCCGCTGCTCCAGTTACTGCTCTTATGGAAGAAAACATCAACACTGCTGCTGCCATTCTGAGAGAAGATCGACGAATTACCTTAAGATCACTTTCTGATATACTGAACATTTCATTGGGTGCCACATTTTCGTGAAGCAGGCTGGATGCTGCACTACGATAATGCGCGGCCGCATATTGCCAATGTTGTTGCTGAATATTTTGCAAAAATCAACATGAAGTGCTTCCCTCACCCTCCCTATAGTCTGGATTTAGCCCCTTGTGACTTTTTCTATTCCCTAACTTGAAGAAATGTCTTTGTGGAAGGCATTATCCATCATCAGAAACAGTGGTGAAGGCTGCAGAGGCGATTTTGAAGGATCTCTCAAAAAATGGTTTCCAGCATGTCTTTGATGACTGGCAGAAACACTGGGACAAGTACATCGCATTCAGGGGAGACTATTTTGAGAAGAACCATCAAAATTGTGAGGATAAGTAAAGGTACGTTGTCAAAAAAAATTGTGATCATTCTTTATTAAACAGCCCTCGTATATTGGATTTTTCACAGCTTTATTCATTCATCATCTTGATGTTGGAGGAGATGTACACTTGAGAAACATTGCTGGCTAATCATCTATATACCTGGCTTGAAGCCCGAGAGCATCTAGAACGTATTCGTCGCCAGGAAAATTTCAGATCTTATTTTAAGATTTAATAATTTCAGCACAATATGTAACACTTGAGAAAAAATGAATTGATATTCAACCATAGTGTTTATGTATTGAGTAATAGTAGTTTTATTGACCATAGAGTTAGAAAACAAGTTGAGACAGACTATCTCTGTACCTGTAAGAACACAATTCAAATATTGTCAGTTCACATTCGAATGTTTCACAGGCAATATTTCAGAACTGAAGTCCAGGTACTTCCCAATCATTCTGGAGTAATGGTCAGTGGTTTATTTTGGTATTGCAGTCATTTCAGGAGAAAAGATTTTTCTAACAACACAATTGATGTCATTTCTTATACCATTATAATCACATTTCTTAAATTAGATCAGTGTATCTTTATCACTGCAAATGAATTTCAACATACTTATCTGTAGGTATGAAACTCTGTTAAATATTTAATTTGAAAGTATGATTATAAAGCAACTTTAAAAATAACAGGAAAGAGCATTGAAATTTAGTCTTAGTTGTGTGTAACATAAAATAAGTTAGCACCTATCTTCAACCTAAAGCCGTGTTTGATTTTGTGTCATCATAAATTGGTAAACTGACCCTTATGTCAAAGAGAATTATTTAGAAATGCAAATCTAAAAGAAAAATTTAGCTCTTTAAGCATTTGTCTAATATTCTCTTACAATAAGTGTTATTCATAACATGTTGTATATAGATATTTAATGTGGTAAATACACTTTGGGGAAGAGGTAGGCTTTCTACTATATAAATTAACACACAAATATAGAATCTTACCTTCAATACAGCAGAACTGAAACCATTATTATGTGTGATTATATTTACAATATGTCAGAGCTAAAACTAATTAGAAAGGCAAATTATTACAGGTTCTATGGGTTTTATTTCATAATTAAAATGTATTACTTTCCTGTTTATGAAGCATAGAAAAACAGTCCTTTGTAAACTGACCCTGAGTTAAGTGAGTGTGTAGGAGAAGTCAGAAACAAAACTTTGGCATTTCCTTTATAATTTTATTTTATAAATGTTGAAAACAATTTATGCAATCTTATCATTATAAACAGGCTGTGTTACTAATAAATATGTAAAATATGAAGCTATGAACAGTGAAGTAAACAAATATTTACAAATATAATGATGACACTTTTCTTATAAATTGTTTGGGATCACGATTTCATGGGAATTCTTCCACATTGTCAGCCGGAACCACAAACAAAACTGTTGTCATCGTTAAACAAATGCTAGATGTTAATATATTGTTAGTACTACCAAAATCTGAAAATGAAACAAATTTAAAAACAGAATCAACTGCCGGTATTTCAAAATTCATTACGCGATGTTTGTTTTTTAAAATAAATATCTTTTCCCAAACCATTAATTCTATCGGACCATTTAATTGTTTTAATAATTTAACTTTTGGATCTATTTCATGGTTAAATGACCAAAAATGATCTGATACGGCTGATTTATCAGTTTGTTTATACTTAATGTTACGAAAATGTTCTTTCGTTCTGGTTTCTAAATTACATTTTGTCTTTCCAATATGAACTTTATCACAATCAAAATAATTAAATTGATAAATACCAGATCTTTTATTATTAGGAATTTTATCTTTTTTAGAGAAATGCAATACAGTTTTAATACTACATTTATTTTGAGGAACTAAAGTTATACTAAACTCTTTAAAAACTTTTTGAAAATGTTTATTAACCCAAGGACAGTAACTAATTTTTTTTTTTTTTTTTTTTGAATTATAACCGTCTTTTATTTTTTAAGGGTAGAAATATCAACAGTTTTTTGATATTCAAATGTTTAATTATTTTATTTATAAAGTCTTTAGTAAAACCACTAATTAAAGCAGCATTAATAATATGTTTATATTCTTTATTAAATTCATCTTTATTCAGGGGTATATTTATTAATCTATAACTCAAACTATTGAAAACAGCAAATATATGTAAAAAAGGGTTAAAACTTTTATTTTTATGTAATTATCGATATAAGTAGACTTCCTATAAATATCAAAGTTTAATTTATTATTATTTCTTATTATTTTTAGATCTAGAAAAGTAAGAAATCCATTAATGTCAGTCTCTAATGTAAATGTTATAGCTTTATCTTGCAATTTTAGTAATTTTAAAGCATCATTTATGTGTTTATCAGGAACAATAGCAAAACTATCATCAACATATTCATACCAAAATTTAAAAATTAAAGGGAATGCTTTAGTAACTTGCATTTAAAAAAAATCATAAAAAGACCAGCAAGAAAAGATGAAAGAGCATTACGCATTGCCAGCATTTGAAATGATGATGACAATTTTGTTGGTTCCAGCTGACGATGTGGATGAATTTCCATGAAATCGCGATCCCGAACAATTTATAAGAAAAGTGTCATCATTTCTTATAAGATAAATGAAGTTTTAAGTTACAACTTATTATATTTGTATATAGGTTGTGTTACTGTTTTCACTGTTATGCAAAACTGTTTCGTTATGATACCTAACAATGATTTAGTAGAGATAAGAGAAGATGAGACTATTTTGTGATATCCTTTTCTCAGAGAAAATCCTCTGTACATCATTAAATCCACAATAATTAAGATACGAACATTGTTTAACATACTGTGCTGCATCAAAGTCCCTGACACCTACTTATTTCTCTTACAGAAAGGCAATACTTGCAAACAGCTGTCTTGTTTATTGCTTCAATGTATCAAGTGGATGATAAATGAAATGTAAAGAGAAGAGTTAACATTTCATTTATATCAGTCTTGGATGCTGAATTATTTCACTATCCCCTTCTGTTTATAAAGTTAAGATTGCTTAAAACCATGTATAAATTTGTAGATAATCTTAATATGAGACTCAAGAAAATTGTCACATGAAACATAGTGAGTGAGATAAGCATTTGCTCATGCCTTATCATCAAGATTATTCATTTACTGTATTGTGAATCAGGTCACTTTTTATAGAAATGCTATAACACACTCTTTGACTGTGTGCATACTGTTGATAGGCTTCTTTCATTAAGGTACCTAATTATTTATTTTGTATAAAGCAATAAATGGATTCAGAGAAAACTGCTAGAGTAGCTACAAAATAAGAATGAACATGGGTTGAACTAATGTGGTTATCGTACTGTCTTGGTGTTGCCAGTTCCACGGCAAGTGGGCGACAGACATGCAAGATATATCTGTCTTTGTCTCACTGAATCCACCTAGCAAGTATCCTACAGATGCTGAGATGTACAGTGATACAAAGCTGACAGAGAAGTTTGCTTAATATTTCAGCATGTCTGTGAGAACATATATAATGATTATCGCATAATCTGAACCTTAAAACTTTGAACTCAAGAACAGTTCACTTACAGAGCTATCATTCATTTGTACACACAAAAAAAAAAAAAAAAAAAAAAAAAAAATGATTCAAATTAGATACTTCTATGAAAGAATCTGCTACAGTGAAACAAAATAGTGGCATTTCAACGATTTGTGAATATAGTTTTTATATTAATGATGCCATATTTGTATACTGCCTGTAATGAGCTTTAAACCAATTTTTGTTTCATTAAAATACTTAATAAATATGGAAGATATGAAGCACTTTTACACAATAAATCACATGTACTAATGTTGTGCATTGTGCGTAGAAATTTTAATGTTGCAGCAACAATGTCGCTTCTTTCAAGCAGAAATTTGCAACTATCACTGCTTCTCGTATATTTGAACCCAAGAGATTTCAGAATATTATGCATAGAAGATACAGAATCCATATACTCAAGTTGTTCTTGGGAAGCAAGCCAGGTGAAAAGACGATTAGAAATCGAGTTTTGGGAGTGTACACCTCTCCCATCATCAGGATATTTACTAAATGTTATAACCACAAATGAATATCCTGATGATGGGAGAGATGCACACTCCCAAAATGTCAATTTCTAATCGTCTTTTCACCTGGCTTGCTTCCCGAGAACAACTTGAACATATTCGTCGCCAGGAAAGGTTCAGGTCTTAGAATCTATATATTCTATTTCTCCCTCGTTAAATTGGTCAGCCTTTTGGCAGTTGGATATTCACCCTTGTTACATAAATCATAAATTGTTCTACGTGAAACACACTTTTGAAAGTTGTCTAAGTTGGTAGCACATTTTCTAGCTGGCCGATGTTTCCCTGGAGATCTAAATATGGAAACCCTCCTAATTTGATAAACTGTTTGCCTTCTTTAGCAATGTTCGTCATGGAATGAGCACTCACGTGACAAGCTTGTAATGTTAATTCTTGACTCTGGCTGAAATTTGCACTTTCGTAAATGTCTTTAATTGACATCTGTTTGGAAAAGGAATACACATTAACAAGAATATTTATAGCCTGCTTATGTAAACTTTTATGAGTTGTTTCGTAGTTAGTACTAGGTGCATCAGTACTAGACTTGCTAAGCGGTATATTTACTAACTTTGAAAAGCACGTGTGCGCTCTTAAAAGATAACCACTTTACTGAATGCAAGGTACAAAATGCAACTACAGCATAGCACGTGTGTGCTTTTCTTCATTGACAGTTAATGATTCTTTTCTTTCTAAGCAGGTGCCTTATCTTTCCATATCTCCAAAACCAGATGTGCTACAAACATGGGGGTTTGAACAATCGTCCTCAGAAAAAATTTCTCTGCAACAGGGGGAAAAACAAAATAATTCTGTAATTAGTATATTTAGAGCATGCAAAGAAATTAGCTGTATGGTTCGGCAAAGCGAGCCAGTATGGGTGCTTAACTGTACAATGTTGCATGCACCGCATTGGCTAGTAGCGATACAACAGCCACGCCTAGCCCAGCCTTATGTTCATTCCTTTTTTTTTTTTCTTTTTAATGCTTTATTTTAAATCACTTGACTACTGAGGTGTTATTGCGACTGACATAGATTTAAATACATGATACATATAACACTGGATAAAAACATATGTATTACATTACTTTAATTAAAATTTGGTTGATAGATTGATGGATTTGATGAAGCGTATGAGGTTTCTTGTGTTGCTGGCTTCTGATCATTCTTATTTTGTAGTTACCTTAACACCTATTCTTCTTATCTTCCTTTCCTGATTATTTATGAACTTAAGTTCATTTGTTGCTACAACTGACATTTATTTTAAAAGTTTGCTGCAGTTGATTTCATTAACTAATGTATTTATATGATTAATATAAAATTAAATGCAGACAAAATGTAATTCCAAATAGTTTTATTATGACCTTTCAAATATTGTGTTTTGGTATCGCCAATAAAACAATAATTCCCATCTGCACTTAACTAGAAGCATTAGGACCAATGGATATTGCATAATAATGCAGAATAAAAGTAATCCATACCTGTTTGAGATGATTTTTTAGAATAGTTCCTTCTGGTTCCGGAAGATTAGGAAGTTCTTCTGGATATCCACTTGGTGGAGTTATTTTGTTGGAATCCAAATCCACAAGCCAAATATCATCAGGTAACCTGTTGTAAAAGTAAAACAGTGTAAATTCTAGTTATTTGGATGAGTAATTATGTACCAAAACCAACTGCCAAATGAGAAAGGAAGAAAAACATGATAACAATGATAATTTATAAAATATTTTGGGGATGATGATGTGGCAACATGAAATGAAGGAACATACCTGAAGTTCTTTTTATACATTAGGAAGCTGGCTGGAATGCCAATTACAAATGGTGTTGGTGCTAGCAGCAACTGTAAACAATAACAAAAGCTGTGTTAGTTTCAATACTCAAAACAAAATTTCAACATCATACTGGTAAAAATTCTGATATTTATCAATTTGATTGTTTAGATTGTGATCAGATTTACATTGGCAGGATGAAACGTAATTTGGAAACCAGAACGAAAGAACATTTTCATAACATTAAGCATAAACAAATTGGCCATAGCCAGAAGTTAAATTATTAAAACGATTAAATGTCCCAATGGATTTAATGGTTTGGGAAAAGAAATTTATTTTAAAAAATAAACATCGCGTAATGAATTTTGAAATACCAGCAGTTGATTCTGTTCTTAAGTTTGTTTCATTTTCAGATTTTGGTAATACTGAAAAAACATAACAACATAGTAACTTCCTTAATGGCAAATTTGTTTTCTCCTGTGGGTTTCTTTGACTGAAGATGCGGACAAGAGTTCGTGAAATTGATTTCAATTAGAAAGAAGAATTAACATCATTCTCTTAAGTTAAGTGAAGTTTTTGTTACAAATTGTTATATTTGTAAAATCATACTGGTATCCTAAATTATTTTAATATGAATTGCATAGACTGAATAAAATGAGCAGGTATTATGCATCTCATATAAGATGGCACCATTTGAATAAGGGTTCTACACCTCAGGGTAACAAGGAGCCCTTGGAGAGAGCTTAGATAGAATCTTTCTAAAGGATGCCATACATGTACACATGCCCACCTCGGTAGCTTAGTTGGTAGCATGTCTGCTCACATTCAAGAGGCCCTGAGTTCGAATCTCGGTTAGGGTGAGTTACCTGCATAAGGTATTTTCCGCGGCATTCCCTTATCCTGATAGACAATGTCAGGTAACTCTAAGCTCTATGGACCCCGGACTCATTTGAGCATCATTTCACCCATTTTATTCATTGTCCGATATGTGTTAACGTTGGAGGACGTAAATTACATACAAATACACACACATGTACACACAAGGCCAAAGAAAATCTTTGGCTGATTTTTTATCTTTTTCTGGGGTGTTTTGAGGCATGTCCTTTACGCTACCTATCATGGAGCGTGGTGGCTTGATAACACAGCAATGAGAGGGAAAAGAGAGGAGGTTCATGCCTTTGCCTTTTCTGGTGTTAATTGAAATCAAAACCTGTTAATGTGTGGTGGGAGGAATTTAGTAACAGTGACATCAAAATTAATTGAGAAAACTATTTGTAGTAGGTTTTTAGATACTTCATCACTTACATTTTTGTATTATTGAGGGACTAGATTTTGGAAGCTGTCAGAGTTGTCAGAGGCAGCTTGGGAAAACAAAAAGCAAGACAAAAAATGGAAATTAATTGTTCTTTCACACTAGCCGTGTGCAGGACGCACTATGAAAGGGTAGAGCCAGACTGAAAAATTCAATGCCATAGCTGGGATTTGAACCACGGATCAAAACAAAAAATTTTTCATTTAAAGTGCAGTTGGGTTGGACAGGGGTGCTCTTGAAACTCTTTATGTTGCATCCTTAGAAGATACTTAAATAGCAATTTGGGAATTTATTGAAATTTTCATTTTTTATTTATGCTGTTTTTATTTTTTTTCCAAAAAGAATTTTTTTTGGTATTCATTCTTAACGTTCCTTTTTTCTTAAATAAAATAACTCCTTTACTTAGTGTAAATTCATACTAGAGCAGATAAAAAATGGAAATAAAAATAAGCTAAGAACAAAAATAAACAGAATAAGACATATGCAATCTTGGTTTGAACCACCACCTCAAATAAAATGTGTAGTTTATTTCTTATATACACATAATATTTTTAGTAGTTACAAACCCAAAGAATTCCACTAATTATCTTGTAATTTGTTTCCTTATTGTTACCAAACACCAAGTGTATTATACAACACACAGAATATGCTTTTATTACTATACTAATTCATTTACCTGTTCGGCACAGCTCATGCAGGTAGGTAACAATGGTATCACAGGAAACATGTACTCCAATGGGTAGATCATAGTCACAAATGCCATCACGGACATTGAAAGAGCATTGTAGTCTCTTGATTGCATTACGAGCTGTATACAATAAAAGGAATCAAAATTAGATGCAAAATTAAGTTTATTAAAGCTTGCATTGTAATGCAAACACTTGTGCATTTATACATAAACTAATACACCAATTAATATAATTTTGAGTCGAACTAATACTCAATGCTCCATTTATTGCTAGTATTTACCTAGAACATGTTTCATTAGGACCTTCCTAACATTATCAGCTGTTGTTGACTAATGGATGTTGGTTTGGTGAGCTCATTGGAGGCGATAGGTGTGTCTCTGTCGGTACCTTGATGAACATGAAGTTTGGGTTTTCTTCAAAGTTAGTGTCGAAATTAAACAATTTTCTTTCATATTTCTTTATGAAGACTTTTTCACACATAGTTAATGTAGCTGGACTTTGGACACTTTTTAATAAGTGGATTTCTCGTTCTGTATCATGATTCTCCTTCCAAAAATGGTACGCTACCACCAATTTATCTATTTCTTTGTTCCTGATGTTCCTAAAATGCTCTTTAAGCCTAATGTTCAAATTCCTTTTAGTTTTTCCAATGTAAAAGTTGTCACAGTATTTGCAGTTTATCCAGTACACACCTGATGTTTTGTCTGTGGATATCTCCTTTGTATTATGTGATTTCATAAAGTGTTGTACACTAATTTGTTCTGTGGGACCAAAGTAATATTGTGCTCTTTGAAGACTTTTTGGAAAAGGTGCGTAGCTCTGGGATGATATGTAAATTTTCTGTATGAAGTTTCATTGCTGATTGGGGAAAGAGTAGTTACTTGTTTGCATCTTTGTTGTCTTTTGAATTTATCATTTTTTTTTTTTTTTTTTTTTTGACCAATTCAGCACTGAATCCATTGTATTGTGACTTTGTGGGTTCGTACAATTAAAAGCCAGAGTTGCAGATATTCCAAATGTTCTTTATTTCCATAGAAATACTTTGTTCAATATTACACAAATAATATTTGTAACAGAGTCTCCACTTAACTTAAGAAGTTGATAACTCCTTCTTCTTTAGAAAAGATCGATTTCGAAGGCACATCGCCTTACTCTTCAGTTTACCCTCCATTGTAGAGTAAAACAATGGATAGTAAACTGAAGACAAATTATCAACTTCTTAAGTTAAGTGGAGACTATTACAAATATTTTTATTTGTGTAATATTTGTTGCTTCACTGTGACTAGCTTCATTTTCTGTGTGATCAACACTGTTCAATTCTCACATAACAACATTATGTCACATATTCACAGTCTACCAATGTCGATGATCACAATAAACGTTCTGATTACCTCTGTTTACAACGCTCGTGTTACACAACATCTGTTCACAACTTACTCTTGGCGAGTCGTCGCCTTCTTAAATACCTCAATGAAAAATTCGAGATTATTCCAGAACAATAAAGAAACCGAATATTCTATCACCTTCCAGAAGCATAACTTAATCTATACCGGCAAGTCCTTTATCTCAGCTATCTTTATTTGCCGGCTCTTTGTGTATACAAGCTGCACTATCGTAGATAACGGCTTCGCGACAGTATTCTGCAATGTGAATGATATTGCTGTACTCTTTGATATATTCCATCTTGTTTAAAGGTACATTAACCAGCCTGTAGGTTAAACTGTTGATAACAGCATGCTCGTGTTGTCTTGTGTTATATCCATCTGATTTTGCGAAGTTTTCTGTGTGTGTTTCTTTCCTATGTATGCCAAATTCTAGTTTTGTATGTTTTCTGGTAAGTTTCAAATCTAAGAAAAGGATTTCATTGTTTGTCTCTCTGAGTATTAGTTCGACTCAAAATTATATTAATTTTATGCTTCATTGAATCATAGTCCTTACACATTGGAAAATAATACACCAATGTTCAAATTTTAATAACTGCATTATTAATACTAGTAATAATGGATGTTAATTATTCCCAAGAAACTAACTTTTTACATTAAATTCTGGCCCAAAATACTTCACTGAAATAAGTGAAGTTGTTTATTACTTATGCGTGATTGGAGGAATTTAGTAACAGTGATGTCAAAATTAATTGGAAAAACTATTTGTAGTCAGTTTATTGACACTTCGTCACTTACGTTTTTATATTATCGAGGGACTAGTTCGAAGGCCATTGCCTCCATTTTCAACCTTTCTCAAACTAGAATCTGTTGTCGTCTACTCTCCTCTCTCTGGCAGTGGAACTATGAAACTCATGGAATTCACTATGGAACTCATAGTTCCACCACCAAAGAGAGGAGAGCAGACGACAACAGACGCTAGTTGGAGAGAGATTGAAAATGAAGGCAATGCCCTCCGAAACTAGTCCCTCGATAATATAGAAACGTAAGTGACGAAGTGTCAATAAACTGACTACAAATAGTTTTTCCAATTATTTATTACTGTTGTTATCATTTTTGCCACTACTGTTGCTAGGTGATGATAACAGCAGTAATAAATAACTTGGCTGAAGATGCAAATGATGAATCTGTGAAACTAATCCAGTTATAAGATAAATGAAGTTTGGTCACTAAGTACTATTATAATTTATTGAATCATATGATTGTCTTGTGTTTCTGTCATTAATATTTATATTAACTGATATCATTATAACACATTCTGCATAGATGATGATAATGATGAATAATCTACTAAGTACATACCTTATTTTCCAGTAAGATGAGTGTAAGTACTTTCAAACAAATATCTACACCAAGAAGTTCCAAAGGAAGGTGCAATGGAAAATCCACCAAAGAGAACCGTGTATGATCAGGTAAGGCAAATATTAGTGGTGGATGCAAGTTCGGAGAAAGAATTTCTACCTACAATAAAACAAATTTATCTGTTAAATAAAATATTTCTAATGAAGGCTAAATTATAATGCAGTCACCTTATAGTTTGTACACTGTTCTTAGCTGTACCTCCGTAAGCATCCTAGTTGGAAAACAAGCAAAGATAACACTGAAAGGACCTTGTATTAAGCATAAACATTCAGTATATTTAGATTCATAGTACAGTTTATACTGTTTTATGCTGACCATATATTCTTCAGAATGGTTCCAGTGCAACTTCTGCTTCACCCCCTCATATCTCTCTGCTTTCCTTCCCTGATTAACACTATGTCTTGAATTTCCAGAATCTGCTGCAATGTGCAGGTGGTTAATCAGATCCAATTAAAATTTTCGGACTGTTACTCAGTCAATGTTTCAACACAAGTTATGCTCCTTCTGTACTGATACCTTATGAATGCTTTCCCAAGGAGTGACATACATTACATAACAGCTGGTTATATGGGTTAGCTGCTGGAATATGGTTATGCAAAATTGAACAAGTTATCATACTGATTAATTTCTTAAAATTTAGTCAAGAGTTTTCTTAGTTAAACACCTTGAACATCATTTTGTAGCCTGTGCTCTTGCAATTGAGTTTTTGCTGAGTTAGTGTAAAAGTATATGTGCAAAATAGTGGGGTATTGATAGAGCTAAATGGTTATGATAAATACTATTTTCTGTCAATATATGTTGAGTATAAACAAAGTCTTAAATAGGCAAATAAACAGAGTGATCTTCAACAAAATAAATATTGTGCTATGTTTGGCCATAATATTTTTGTAGGTATGGTATTAATAAAATAGTAATATTTGTATAGCAATATTTTTGTACACTAACTCAGCAGAAACTCAATCACTAGAGCACAGGCTACAAAAGGATGTTCAAAGTGCTTAAGTAAGAAAACATTTGACTAAATTTTAAGAAATTCATCAGTATGATAACTTGTCTAATTATGGACAAGTTAATGCATTTAATCACTTTGATTCTTCACGAATATTCAATATTAAGGCACAGAAATCTACTGACATTTATTATAAAACAAATGTGACTCTATTAGACAAATGCAGTTCTCAACTGGTATGTTCTTCATTATTAATTTTAATGTTATTTGAATTCCATATTGTTTATGTGTGCTATGTTAAAACACTACATTTTGGAAGGCAGTATGCTCATAATATAATCAAGTACGGAATCCTTTGTTTCCTATGAACTGGAAGGAGTATGCAAAAAACTTATATCTAATTTGCAATGAGCCATTCTGAAGCTGTATTTATCCTTTTACCTTCACAAAGGGGTTAGTTAAATAGAATTTAACTTAGATATATTCTAAAACGTTTTTGTACTATAAATACAACTGAGACAAGCCTGCCTCAGTAGCGTAGATGGTAGGGTGTTTGCCTCACATTCAAGAGCTCCCATGTTCGAATCTTGGTTAGGGTGAGTTACCTGGATAAGGTTTTTACGGGGTTTTCCCTTGTCCTGAAAGATGATGTCAGGTAGCTCTAAGCTCCATGGGTGCCGGACTCATTTCAGCATCATTTCACCCATCGTCTGATATGACTTAATGTTTGAGGACGTAAATTACAAAAAAACTGAGACAAAATATATATCATGATAAACTTGTAAATAATTCTTTAGAATGCCTCCATAGTAATACTTATCTATTGCAATAACTTTGGGGAAGCTACAATATTTATAAAGAATTACTTTTCAAGTAGAAACATTCAGTAATTAATAATTAAATTTCATGGAACCTTTCTTCGGAGAAAAATGAAAAAGAACGCTTCTACTTGATGGCTCTGGACTTCTCAATCCATTCCTGCTTCAATTGGGTCTGCCCATGTTCTCTTTGGTCTTCTCTGGTTCCTTGTACCTTTGGGTTTATACGAGTAGTTTATGGCTATTTTAGGAATTCTGTTATTAGTCATTCTTTGAACATATTTCTCCGATTGATTTCTATTGTTAGCAATAATATGGTTTATTTCTTCTACTTTTAATTCATTTCTAATATCTTGACTGTATTATTTTAGTTATTTGATGGAAATTAATCTTTTCTTTTCACTAGCCGTGTATAGGCTAAGATCTTTGATAAATAGAGTCAACATGAAAAATTCAATGCCATGGCCGGGATTTGAATCATGGATCTCCTGGTTTCCATCCAGTCACTCTAACCCAATGAGTTACCATGGTCAACGTGCCGTCATGACATTAAATTCTCCAGTTGACTCATATATTACCTCGGTAGACCACTAAGGGCTCTCGCATCCGAGGTACACCATTTGTGGCGACTTACTGTTGTAAGTACTTGAGTCCCAGGCTTTCATTTAACTCTTATTATTTTAGTTAACTGATGGAAATTAATCATTTCTTCACACTAGCTGTATATAGGCTAACGTTTTTGATAGAGTCAACATTTCATTTAGGAGATTTCATTCTAGTATTATTTCTTTTTCTTAATGTATGTATGTATGTATTTATTGACTGCAATTGGGTACTAACCGGTGGCAGAGTTAAGAATACAGATCAAATTACAAATACTAGATTTTCAACAATAACACAGTAAACAATACAAACATGATATTATTTTACTTTAGTCACTTAAAACATATCTAATTACTTCTCTATTTACATATTATATACCATTATAATTCAAAAGTTAAACTATAAACCATCTAGATTTTTTCTAAATTTCTTCAGCGACAGGGGACAGCCCTGAAAGACTGCTACAGGCAATTCATTCCATTCTTCAACGGTTCTATTAACAAAAGAAAATTTTCCTACGTCGGTTCTGTATCTTCTACCCTTAATTTTATACCTATGATCGTTTCGTCCATAATAATCCGGATTATCTAACCTTACATTAACGTCCACCCATGCCTTTACACCAGCATTAGCTTTGAATAATGCTACCAACCTATGTTTTTTACGCCTAATTCTTAATTCCTCCCATTTAGTCTCATCTCCTTTTATATTCCCAAAATACTTGCCTCTTTTTATGAATTTTATTGCCCTCTTCTGTATTTTTTCTAATGGATCGATTTGGTTAGCTCTATACGGGTCCCAGCATGCTACTCCATATTCCATAACCGGCCGCACTAAGGCCTTGTAGGCAATTTCCCTGGACCTAGCGCTCCCCTTTTTCAATATTCTCATTACGAAATGTAATGCCTTCCACGCATTCCTAGATGTGGAATTTACTTGTTCATCCCATCCAGCATTACTTGCCAGGTACACTCCCAAGTATTTGCAGCTATCCACCTGTGGAATTTGCACCCCTCCCATGTGATAGTTAACAATAATTTTGCCCTTAGTTCTACTAAAAACAATGGACTTACTTTTCTTGGCATTAATTGACATTTTGTTAGCCGCAGCCCAATTACAGATTTCATTTAAATCATCCTGAAGAGCGGTTTCATGCACTGTATTCCGAATTTTATTATAAATGATACAATCGTCTGCAAACAACCTTATCTGTCAGTTAATATTAACAGCAATGTCATTAACAAAAATGAGAAACAGTAAAGGCCCTAGTATTGAGCCTTGCGGCACACCCGAACTTACAGTTCCACTATCGGACAGCACTTTACCTACTTTAACTTTTTGCGTTCTCCCTTTCAAAAAATGTTTAACCCATAATACTACGCGTTTGTCAATTCCTGTATTAGCTAGCTTACAAATAAGTAAACTATGTGGCACTACATCAAAAGCTTTAGAAAAGTCAATTACCACTGCATCAGTTCTTCCCCCTGCATCTACCTCATCTGCCAAATCTTGAAATAATGAAGTAATTTGACTTTCGCACGAATACCCAGGTCTAAATCCATGTTGCGCTTCATTAAACCACTTTTTATTTTCTAACTCCTCTCGTATATATTCTGCAATTAAATGCTCCATTAATTTACATACTACTGAAGTTAGACTAACTGGCCGATAATTATTTTTTTCTGTTTTATTACCCCCTTTATAAATCGGAACTATAATAGCTGTTTTCCAGTCTTCCGGTAAGGCACAGTTGTTAATTGACATGTTGAACAAGAGCATTAGATAGGGAATCATGGCTTCACCCCCAAGCTTTAATATTTCAGTAGGTATAGAATAGAATAGAATAGAATCTTTATTGTCACATAACGTTTACATTGTCAGCCTAGCTGGTAAACTGGTGAGTCGTCAAGTTATACATAAAAGAAATTTAAAAGAAAGAAAAAGAAAAACTAATTCTAATGTATATGTACATAAATTATCAATTACAAGTAATAATAAATAATAATATTAAATAATAATAAATAACAAATAATATATAAATAAATAAATAATTATCAATTACAAGTAGTTATGATATTGTGTCATCCATGAATTCCTGTATGGAGTAATATGTCTTATGTAATAACAGATCTTTTACACTTTTATTAAATAGTTTCAGAGTTTTTATTTCTTTGAGTCGTTGAGGTAATTTATTGTATATTTTTATACTCATATAATGGGGTGTTTTTTCATATAATGTTAATCTATGCATGGGGTATTTTATGCTGGACTCTTTCCGAGTGCCGTAATGATGACGATTTTGTTTTTGGATAAATTTCTCATAATTTTTATATTCATAGGTGGATAACTCTAAAATATATACTGAGGGCATTGTTAGAATTTTTAATTTTTTGAATAGTGGTTTGCATGAATCTTTAAAGTTAGCATGTAACATTATACGTATTACCTTTTTTTGAATTTTAAAAACAGTTTCCCATCCCGATGCATTTCCCCACAATATTATACCATAGGCCAAGATCGAATGAAAATAGCTGTAATATACAATTTTTTTTTGTTTCTATATTCATCATATTTGTCAGGCATAACATGTTATAGCAGGCCGAATTCAATTTTTTGGTTATATGTTCAATATGGATATTCCATTTTAAGCATTCATCTATGTGCATTCCTAATATCTTACTATAACCCTTTATTGTAGAACTATTATTATTGTCTACATTATCTTGTTTCAGATTAGCATTAGCAGCAGTTTTAAATTGTATAATACTAGTTTTTGTTTTATTTAAGCTCATACCATTATCAGTGAACCATTTGTCTAAGTTATTTAATGCATTGCTTATATCAGTTTGCAAACTATTATGACTTATATTTTGTAAAATATCTTGTCCCCTTGATTTTTGGTTTTGCAGCATCTTAATCCTTTTGCGTAATTTGGGCGCAATTATTTGGAAAATCGTTTCTCCACTCTCCCCAATTTCCTGTTCGGAACTATCGTCGGATTTGAGAAAAACCGATACAAAATGTGAATTTAATATATTAGCTTTGTCCCTATCACTTAATACATCTATCCCATTAACATTAAAATCTGGTATGCTCTCTTTATTTCCCCTGCGTCTTTTTACATAATTGTAAAATAATCTCCAACAATTATTTGTCCCGCTAAAAACGTTATCTAAGAATCGTTCCTGCGCTTGCAACTTTTCGTCTTGTAATTGTTTAGCTAATTCTTTAAATTTGTTAAGATGCCATTCTGATATCTTCCTTTTATTATAAGCGTTCCTAGTCTTTCTTTTAAGTCTCCTAATACATTTTGTATAAAATTCTGGATCCGCTTTATGTTTAATAACTTTAAAAGGTACGTGTTCTCTAATTGTTTCCAGGATAAGTGTTTTGAAATTAACCCATGCTTCATTTACACTAGTGGCAGATTTTACAAATATCCCATATTTTTCCCGGAGAAATGTTTGGATAGCCTCCCCGTTTGCCCTATGGAAATCCCAACTAATTACTTGTTCCGTTTCAAACCGGTTTGTCTGCCCTTTCCAGTTTAGGTCTAATTGCACACACTGATGGTCACTTATACCTGGCAAGACATCGCATGCAGAAAACAATGACTCAGGTTTGCATAAAAATACGTCCAGTAATGCTGATTGTCGAGTAACAGTTTTCACCACTTGAAATAACCCCTGCTCCCAAACCAGAAAGTTAACGAGCTTTTGAGCTTCACCTCCTATTAACTGTCCGTCCCAGTTTACATTTGGCAGATTTAGATCCCCTGCTAATATAACATTTTTTTCCCCTTCGGAAGAGATTTTCTCCACTAGTTTATGAAGTGTAGCATAATCAGTTTCTCCAGGTGGTCTATAGCAAGCTATTATTGTTAAATTATTCCCTTTGTTTGCTTGATCAATAATTTCGATTGCCATAATCTCAACCTCTTCTTCTACCCATAATGCTTTGCTGTTTAGCTCTGATTTAGCGCAAATAAAGATTCCCCCTCCCCTTCCATCCCTGTCCCTCCTAAACACCCTGTAATCTGTTCTGAATACTTCTGAATCATTAATGTCAATATTCAGCCATGATTCCGTACCTATAATGACACTTGGATTGCATATTTCTACTAAATTCCAAAACTCAACAATTTTATTCATAATACTACGGCAATTTACCTGTAGCAGCCTTAAGGAATCAGCCCCTACCTGAAAGTGTACGTTTTCCTGAAGTTGGTGTCATTGCTGCCCTTGCTGCTCGTTGCCGTCAGCCCACTTCGTCACCCTCGCGAACAAAGCTGCCAGCTTTGACGATCCTCTTTGGTTCAAGTGTACTCCATCCCGTCCATAGTCCCAGTCTTCAATCCACGAATTTGGGTCAAGAAACTGAGCACCCAGTCGCTCCGCTACCCATGAAAAAGCTTCATTTACCTGCATCACCTTTCTCCAGCTGGAGTCGCGTCGTCTTAGTACTCCACTGACGACTACTTTTGCTGAAGGAAACAGCTGTTTTGTCCTTTTAACTAAGTCGTACATGTCACCCAACACATAGTTAACACTTCTCCGCAAGTCATTGCTCCCAACATGTAATACGATTGTCCGATAGTTGCCTTCCATCTCCTTTTGCTTTCTCTCGATTTCCCTCAGCAGACCGTCAACTCTTATGCCAGGATAGCAAACTACCTCCGCCGTTGGATTTCCAGCATGTCTCATAATAGAGTCACCGACTATTAGGCAAGATTTCTCCTCTTCTTTTACTCTTTCTTCCCCCTGCTCCCTCAGATGTTCATGTTTCTGATCTGCATATTAGAATTGGTACTGCCACTGATTTGTACAATTTTACTACAGGCCTTATTTTTTAATGTTCTTTATAATGTGCCTCATTTACAGTTAAATTTATTTATTTTTTCTATTACATCATTTCTTCCTGGTACAAGACATTACATTCTAAATATTTGAAATGTGATACTTGATGTATTATTACACTGTCTAACACTATGTTTGATCTAACTGGGTACATGCCTCTAAAAGCTATAGTTTTGGAATTATTTGTTGACATTTTCATTCCATATTAAATAGAAATTTGATTTAATCAGTGTAGCATTTTCTGTAGGTCACCTTTATTTGTGTCCATTAGGATCTGATCATCTGCATATAACATAGTTTTCAGTTTAATTCCTGATAAATAAATATCTCCATAAACTTTATTTGACCAAATTCTTACTATTTTGTCAAGATACATATTAAAAAGTGCAGTTAATAAAGGACAACATTGTCTTACACCACTATTAACTATCATGGTTTCTCTTTTATTTATTTTTATCTTTGATTCAGTATAAATAATTTTTATAACTTAAATTTTCAAATATAAATTAAATAATTAAAATAATTAAATGACTTTTACACTGTTACATTCATACCTCAACTCTTGTTTTTCCAGGGACTGGTACAGGAGCACTTAGAAGCCTTAAAATCCATGTTTCAATTTCCCGTACGTCATGTAATACAATGGATGATGTAGCTTCATATGCTCTTCCTGTAAGCACACTCCATACAGTATCCCTAAGAGCATACAGAAAAGAAATAATTTTAAAATGTCTCTTTAATGGATTCAAATAATTAATTAAAAGTATTCAAATTGCCAGATTAGTCTTGTGTACTATGATCACTTTGTGAGTTATTTATTTTTGAGACAATAAACATAATTAAAATGTTCAACATGAATAAATCTCCTATTAAATTTATACCATAGCTTTTTGGCCCAATCTAGAAAAAATTGGTGTAGTAGAAGAGTATGGAATCCAAGTGAGAACGATGATGAAATTAACTAAATTGCAATGAAAAAAGATTAAGTGTCAGCTAGAAGGTACTTCCTGAGCTTGGTGAAATATCAGCTTATACAATATATGTAATCACTTGAGACATTCTGAGACTAGAGGCAGTTCAACCCTTAAGATTCTAGGGTTACCGCTATTCCTATAATGCATGTGAATGCAGAAGTGCTCTCATTGCATGTACATAACATGATAAAGTTTGCCCTAAGTCTAAAATGGACAGTGCAGTAGTTACACAAATATGAATATCTGGAAAAAAAAAAAAAAAAAAAAAAAACTTCGCCTATCTTAAGAAAATGGTCTTAATTCTTCTTTCTAATGGAAATAAATTCGAAAGTTGAAGTATTAAAAATTCTTCTGAACTAGTAAAAAAGATTGACAGTGTTGTATTATCTAAAAATGATAAACTTATTTCTTTTTATGTAACTGCCTTATTTCCTAGCACTCCTAGACAAAAACTTTTAATTCATTTAAAGAAACGGTTGAATTCAATAAATTTACTTGAGGACTTCACAGTTTATTTTGTTAAACTTACTGATTTTTGTTTGGATCAAAATTTTTTCACTTTTAATGGTGAATTTTTTCAACAAACTTCTGGCTTAGCAATGGGTAATCCTCTTTCACCTTTTCTTGCTGATCTTTTTATGAGTTCTCTCGAAATGCAAGTCACTAAAGCAATTCCTTTGATTTTTAAAACCTGGTATAGATATGTTGATGATATTTTTGCTATTGTTCCTGATAAATTAATGACACTTTAAAATTACTGAATTTACAAGATAAAGCTATAAAATTCACATTAAAAAGCTAAATTAATGGACTTCTTCCTTTTCTAGATTTGAAGATAACAATAAATAATAATAATAAATTAGATTTTGGTATTTATAAGAAGTCTACTCATATTGATAATTACATAAAAAATAAAAGTTTTAACCCTTTTTCACATAAATTTGCTGTTTTTAATAGTTTGATTTACAGATTAATAAATATACCCCTGAATAAAGATGAATTTATAAAGAATATAAACATATTATTAATACTGCTTTAATTAATGGTTTTAATAAAGATTTTATACAAAAGAAGATTGAAAATTTTAAATATCAAAAAACTGTTAATGATATTTCTACCCTTAAGGAATAAAAGACGATTATAATTTTAAAAAATTTACTTACCATCCTTGGGTTAATAAACATTTTCAAAAAGTTTTTGAAGAGTTTGGTATAACTTGAGTTCCTCAAAATAAATATAGTATTAAAAAGGTACTACATTTTTCTAAAGAAGATAAAATTCCTAATAATAAAAAATCTGGTATTTATCAATTTAATTGTTTAGATTGTGATCAGGTTTATATTGGAAAGATGAAACGTAATTTGGAAACCAGAATGAAAGATCATTTTTGGTCATTTAACCATGAAATAAATCCTGAAGTTAAATTATCAAAACAATTGAATGGTCCGACAGATTTAATAGTTTGGGAAAATATATTTATTTAAAAAAAAAAAAAAAACATTGCATAATGAATTTTGAAATACCAGCAGTTGATTCTGTTTTTAGGTTTGTTTCGTTTTCAGATTTTGATAGTACTAACAAGAGCATAAGAACATGGTAACCGGAATCCTTGACTATGAAGTTTATTGATGGACTGATGATGAAAACAATCTGTTTTTGAAATCGATCTCCATTAGAAAGAAGAATTAACATTATTCTCTAAAGATAAGTGAAGTTTTTTTGTTGCAAATATTTATATTTGTGTAATATTCAGTGCTTTACTGTAGCTAGCTTAATTTTCTACATAAGTGTAGTAGTTGCCTAGATGTTCATATAGGGATCCTCAAAACATAGGGAACTCAGAAGTCACTTCAATAATTCTTAGGCAGCTGTATTGCCCAGGTCATGATGTGACAGACAGAAGGAAACAAGGATGTCCAATGCAGATTGACATTTCTCCACAAGAAATTGTGACCTACAGCCTCAGAAGAAGCTCAGCAAATCTTGTCAAAACAGCAGCATCCAAGGAAGAGATGAAGATGAAAAATGCTCCAATTTGTCCAAGCACTCTAATAAGAGGTGAAGTACCCTTCCCAGTAACTGAGATTGTAATACCAGTGCAGAGTACAGCCACAACTGAGAAGCTACTGAAGTAGTATTATCCACCTGTACAAGAAAGAAGTAGCATAGAACAATATAGGTAACAAATGTAGTAAATGAAAATAAAATATAAATTAGTAAGATGGAAATAAAATCAAATGGTTAGAAAGAGAAAAACTGAATTATAGACATCTAGATAAAGAAAGGGTGGTCCAAGGTGCAAAGAGTGTTAGTGAAATTATGGCTTATTCTGAAATCCAATAAATATTGTAGATAGATATAAAGCCAATGGAATGGCTCGTAGGTCTGTGCCTAGGATTTTCTGGGCGGGAGCGAACTGCAAATCATAGACAAGGTCATCAGTTGTAACCATGTCGTAGTGATGGAAGGAGGTTACTTTGTGTGTATAACCTTGAATGGAACTTCAATTTATAATCTGCGGTACATCATCACATTTTCTTAAGTGTAGGGAATAAGTAGAAATTATATCAAATACGAAAAGTGAAAACGAGTGAGATAATACATCAGTTAAAGTAGGGTAACCCGGTTTATCTCTTGTGTGCAGGGAATTAGGAAATAGCTCATAAAAACACGATATAAGCTGTTTCAAAATAAACAACATAGGAAGGAGAAAAATACTTTATTCAATAACAAATACACCCTGAGATTTATAACTTCCTTCCTGGACCCTGTTTCCGATTATATCCAAAACTGATTTTCCTAAGTTTTCCGAACCAAGCAAAACCTAGCCCACTATACTACTCTCCTGCACCAGAGGTTCTTCTGGATCACCAGATTTTTCCTTGGTTGTCTGTTCAGTACCAATCACTTTATGCCTTAACCTGTGAGGTCAAACAACTGGGCTTTATGCTCTACAGGAAAATTACAACTTTAAGTGAACCTACCCAGGAGATGGAGATGTGAAAAATCTGAGCCCATGCTGTTTCACTTTCACTCAGCTTATGTTGATGGTCACTTAACCAATCAGTGACCAACGTCAATGCTGATTAACTTCCTTTTAGAAACGTTTGTTAATTCATCCAATCAATGACTGATGCAGTTGGACATACCTGGTGCTTAATGACCTGGCTCAGCCAAGGGTACTGTGTACAGAACTGTTTCAAAGGCTGCATAGTGATAAATATTGCTGGTATAAATAAAAAATGCCAAATGTAAGTACCTATAGGATACAAATAGGATAAAAATAAATTCAATTTTTGTACTTTTTCGGTTTTCATCCAATTTTACAGGTACATTGTCTTAAGAAAAATAACAGCTGATGGTAGATATTTTTTCATTCCAGAGCACAAGAAATTCACGAGAGAATTAAAGTTGCTCGAACGAGCACAGTACTAAGAGTCCTGAGCAAATTTGTTAATGCAAAATGGCACTTTCTGTCCAGTCCTCAAGGTGGACTTGCATTAAGGTAAAGAATGCATCAGCTCAATGGTCATGCCTCTCTGCCTAAAACCACAGCAACTATGGAGCGCAAACAATGGCTAATCACAACCTCATCATGCTCCAGAGCCTTATATTACAGGACACTATGGATCATCTGCGATAGTGCCTGAAGATTCCCAGCTCTCATCACTCATCATTCTGGCATCCAATACATTGTCGATGTCATCGTAGAAGGCAATAAAATTTATTACCTGCCCAAATACTCTGACCAGAGGTACAGCGGTGCCTACCATCATATAATATGCCGAAAGATGTCATGGTTGTGCTCGACTAAGGTCGAGAGAAACCCTTGGCTCACCTCTACTAGGCACGGTCCTTGAGTAGAAAACCGATGACTCAGCTTTGATTTTCAATCGATAAAAGATAAGCGACTAATACGCTTAACCAAAACGGGGTTAATCAAAATCATGGAGGTTCAACACTTAATGAGTGACTACTATATAGCAACCGACGGAAAACATGTGGACATGTCGAGATTTAACTGTATTGGAACACCACAGTGAAGCGAAACAATTATTAATTTTTAGATGAGTCTAAAAATTAATAAATGTGGACATGTTATTAGTGGTTCCTCGTGGGCAAGTCCTACCAGACAATCCGAATGGATCCAAACGCTGATGACGTCCTCGTAATGGCGCGTAATAAAAACTTGGTTACTGTTTCTTTCAGCTACAATGCCAGCATAGAGCTGTAGACCGCTGGAGTGAGAGGTCGGGGATGGTCATCAGCCCAGGGAAGAGCTCAGCACTCATCCTGCTAAACGTCCGTCGCTGGAAGCCGCCACGGTCAACGAGGTTGTGGCACGCGCAAATCCTCTGGGTCACCTCCACCAAGTACCTCGGTGTCCTCCTTGATCGTGGACTGATTGTGCCTCTCACGCTCCCGTAGGGGAAGGGATCCGTTCCCTTCAGCTGCCATGGTGCGGGCGCTGCGGACCCTTAGCACTCGTGGTACCTCTGACGTTACCAGAGGAAGCTCGGGCCGAACATTCGAGTCCCTCCCTGAATGTAAGTTGTTCGGATTGGGTTGGACTCGATGGGGCAGTGTGTTCCCGACATCCGCGGGAAATCGCGTACTTCTGGCCAGGCTTCGGCCGCCCGGAGGGGGTAGAGGGTTGCCTAAGAAATCCCGGGTACTAGCCTGCAGAGCTAATAGAAGGTGTGCTAGATCACAAGGCGGCCCCACCGACGTTATTCGGTAGTCTTTCCTGCGGGGTTGACGCGCATAAGTGGCGTATCTACTTCCATTGAAGACGTATCTGCCATTGTTGTCGATAGGAGGCTTTATACACCCTAGGTATTGCCCTAACGGAAAGCACCCCGGAGTCCTCCATCGTCTGCCGGGAGTCAGAGACCGGCGTCTTCGGACGTTTGGAGTAGAGCTCGGTTTAACATTTAATATGTACCTCTCAAGACAGGGCCAACGCCGAACTCGGATATGCCACACTTAGGTAGTTGTAGCCAATTTTCAAATCCAGCAAGCCTGCCGCCACCATTCGCAGACAGCAGACCGCACACAACAGAGCGCTAAGGATTATCTATGACACTGGGCGCTGATTCCCATCACACACCCTTCATACTAATTCCGGACTTCCATAATTGTAGACATGATGTGAGAAAGAACTCGCACCATCTACAATAAGTTAGACACCCACCCCAATCAGCTGGTGAGCACTCTTGGTCGTACGATCACAAAGCACCTCGCCGAAGAACTAACGATTGCCCAAAGACACCTTGAACAACCTAATGTGAACAGGATCGTCACTATCCTATACAAAAAAACTTCCCCCCAGGCGCAGAAATGACCTGGTAAACCAATAAACCTAACCTCATTTCTACCCCTCTAACCAAGGGCGGCCTCACAAGCAGGCAGCCAGGTGCCATGTGGTCGAGAGGCTACAATTACGGCATATTGCGCCCGCAAATGGTTAAAGATAACCAAGACACAAGCTTACGACACACGAGAACTCTACTTTATCTCCCAGTTAAGCCGCACTAAGCGGCTAGGTGATGAGGCAGAAAACATTCCGCCCAGATCAACCTGGACGACTCGCTGCAATTGCTACATTATCCTGCAGAACTTGACCATACCTGCTTCATCTCCCAGATTAAGTCATGTAGCGGTACCAACATCCAACCGGGGGAAAATAACTCCCGCTCGACAAGTACATCTCACAAGTACCCTAGGCAGCTCTTCAAAACTCAGGCGACAAACACATAGAACTCATGGGCTATGTATTGGAGAAGCTCGAAACATACTCTACTTCCTACCAGAATTCCCTAATCCACATTCCTACTTCAGGTGAAGTGACCAACTATGAGAAAATAATCTAACAACCACGAATCGTCCTGGACAGAATCATGTAATTTTGGAAATGCTCTAGGGCTTACCCAAAAAGATTGCAATTTATATGATGTTCCCCTCTGCGGACAACAGCGTCAATGTTAATATGGTTTAACTCCTACAAAGAGCAGGTTTTATTGCTCTAGATAACATTGCATTAGTGTCCTTTCGGTTATCTAAAAACTCAAATAATTACTATTAATAAATTATGTACATCAGGAGAACAAAGTAAATGCAAACAAAACCACGTTCGTTTCGACCGCAGTGCTGCTACTTCGCGGTTTGCGTGACGCTTTCGTCCTCTAAATAGTCCCTCGAGAAAGTAGTACTACTAAGGTTTAACAGCGTACTTTATTTGTTATAAAGTACTAACTATTGTGTACTAGTATAGTTCCATTATAAAAATATACACGCTAAACACTACGTTAATTTGTAACTGGCCTATACGGAGTAACTGAAAGAGGGAGCAACAAGGAGAAATAAAGCAGCATGCATCAGGATGGTGGAACACGTGAGTAGGTGTTAAACATAATCGCGAAAAATCATTATAAGTGGTGAAAAGATAATAATATTGAAAGTGTTTAACAAGTTCTGCGAGAAATATCCAGAACTTGCTATCGATGAAGCGGTGAAATCAATATCCGTCACCTTTAGGTATTTACAATGCAATCAAAGATAAATTCACAGTTCTTGAGGTTAGAACCCCCGGCAAGATGATACCAATTTCCACCTCCGATTAGAGGGATAAGTCGCAATTAATTTACGTGACTAGTGCACTGCATGTTACTTATATTTTTTTAATAAATATGTTCTTTTAATTGTGAAAAACGTCTGTTAAATGTAGCGATAACTGTGTTCACTCATTCCGAACACACGAAGCTGTGGAGTGATACAAAGCGGTGATTTGCTTCTGTCTACTTTATTCACCTGTATCTTCACTAAGCTTGTCTCCTGACTTGATAATAATGAAACGGTTACGTGAAACTGCTTTCTCTGCTATCTTGTTTGGAGGTCGTTTACTGGAGCATACATAACATCCCTACTTGCTAAGTTTTCATGATGTCAGATATCTATAAAACCGCAATAGCAGTGGAGGAAGAGAAGAGATAAGAATCTTGTGAAATTCTCATTAAATTTCTACGACATACGAGGCCTGTTTAAAAAGTATGGTGAATTATGTATTATTTCAAAAAGTATTCATTTATTCATGAATATCTATTTTGACAGCTTCAAAGTAATCCCCACTAGATGGTGTACACTTGTGCCAATCTTCTTTCCAATCCTCGAGGCACTTTAAAAAGATCCGTTCTTTGTGATCTTGTTCAGCTCCTCCTTCGATGCTATCGATGCGGCGTGGCGTCGTCCTTTCGTGGGCCTCTTCAGTTTTGGGAACAACAAAAATGTCACATTGGGCTTGGTCTGGGGACGGTGGCTGCAGCATTATAAGTGTGTTATTTTTGGCCAAAAATTCGCGCAATTTCGTTCTTCCACAAATCCGGACATTCCTGGCGGATTGCTTTGCGCAAATTGCGCATAACTTGCAGGTAATATTCCTTATTATTCGTTCTATCCTGTGGCAAGAACTGATGATGCACCACGCCCCTGTAATTGAAGAAAACTGTAAGCAAAATCTTAATATTCGACCGAACTTGGCGCACTTTTATCGGCCTTGGCTCCTGTGGCAGCATCCATTGGAATGACTGAGCCTTAGTTTCCACGTCATAACCACAAACCTATGATTCGTCACCAGTTATGACTCTCTGGAGCAAATTTGGGTCATCGCGGACAGAGGAACAGAGTTCAACAGCTCCTTAGCAACGTTAATGCAATGATGTATTTGGTCGAAATTGAGCAACTTTGGTACGAATTTTGCTGTGATCCCTCTCATGCCCAAATCGTTGGTCAAAATCGAATGGTAAAGGCCAATCGATATGTTTAGGTCCTCAGCAACTTCTCTAACTATGATTCAATGATTGGCCAACACTATTTTCTTCACTTCTTCAATGTTTTCGTCTGTTGTTGACGAGCTCGGGCTTCCGGAACACTCTTCGTCGGTCACGTGCTCTCGACCCTCTGAAAACCTTTTGTACATACCACCGATAAACGTTGCTTTGGTCCAAGGTAGCTTCACCATATGCCACAGTCAACATTTGGAATGCATCCGTGCACTTAATTTTGTTTTTCACACATTTGATACAGATTTTTTGTTTCATTTTTTTTGGAATAGGCAAAAATCGCAGACAAGCCAAAACATGTCCAAGCAAAATAGCTGTCAACAATTAAATGGACATTCAAAAAATGGCCGAGATGGTCAACATAAATGAGGGACATGAGTACCAATATAACGCCACAAAACAATTGAAAATCGTATATACGAAAATTCAAAATTCGATACTTTTTGAGCAGACTTGCTATGCAGAGAAATAATCTTTTTTCAACGAAAAGGGAGAATGTGTGGAGGTTTCTGCAATTAAATCGTTCTAAGGCTTTCACGGCCGGTGTCAATACTAGTTGAAGTATATTCCGAGGTTGTAGGCCGTGGTCTACTGGGCTGTTTCTTCTTCTTCTTCCCAGACGTTTCGTCTGCGACTACGGCAGACATCATCAGTGGTAGTGGCGAGGTCTGCCGTAGTCGCAGACGAAACGTCTGGGAAGAAGAAGAAGAAACAGCCCAGTAGACCACGGCCTACAAGCCCGGAATATACTTCAACTAGTAATTAAATCGCTGTTTAAAACAGTGAAAAGGCTTCAACTTACACTACAACATGAAATTACCTCGTGTTTTCAGGTTAAATTTTCTCTAGATTGTATTCTTAAATGAACTTACAATGCACTAATTAGGTTTTAATAAACAAATGCTGCTACTATACTATACGCAATTTCCATTTAAAACAGCCAGATACATACCTTGATATCTGTCTTGAGGCACCAACCCTTCGAGGCGAAGAATTTTCATTGCAGGCATCAATAAGCTTTTTCAGTATGAAGAGGCACTCGCGGAATATTGAAAAGAAAGGGTGATGAGACAACAGGCACAGGGATGTCAGCGAATGATTTCGAACTCTCTGAAAATAAAAACATACGATATAATTATATATACACACAAGATGGAACTAGAATGAGATTATAAAAAACCTGATGTGTGCAGTTAATGATCTTCTTTACCCATTCTGTCCAAAATATACTTTAAAATGCTTATTCTGCTATCAAGATAGACATTAAGTAGTTACATTTCTTTGACCTAATTGATTTGCTACACTGACGTCATCTCCTGACCTGGCATTTAATTTATTGAAAACAGTCTTTTGTTCAGTGATGCAAGTATTGGTAGTGCTTTGGTTTTGTTGATAGTTGTGTTACATCCAGTTATACATTTTGTGGTTATAACATTTCTTTAAATATTCTGAAGATTGGAGCGATGTACGCTCCCGAAACGTCGATTTCTAATCGTCTTTTCACCTGGCTTGTTTCCCGAGAAGATCTCGAAGATAGACATTTGTGAAAATTATATAATTACATATTTTTATAGGTACAATGGGAATAGAAAGAGTGCAGGAAAATGAATAGTCAACTCGTTTAACAGCTAAAATGGCATTCTCTTTGCATGTTTACAAGATAAGCAAAAGACGAATAAGATCCTCTCTTTTGAAAAAAAAAAAGTATTGTAAAATTTAAAAAAGATAAAAAGGAATATTTCGGAAATCATTCATTCCACGGAAGAAATTGTATTTGAAACTATGTATTTAAGGATGTACATTATCTATCTCTTACGGTTTATCCATTATACGAAAATCATCAACAATGTAGAAGATTTCTGAGCACATTCGCACAAAATTCAATGTGCACGCTTAATTTGGAACAAAAATATCTTTAATATATGATATTATAACAAAAACGTTAGAACCATTTTTGGGAAAACACAATTTTTGAACATTAAAGCTTCAATTTAAAGCCCCGGGCTTTATTTAGTACAGTGGATCCCATCTATGGATTGCAGTTTCCATGGCAGCGACAAACGTGTTGTGAAACAAAACGTATGATAAGCTGTATGTGGTTGTAGTCAAACTTTGTCATAAATTTTAAATGAAAATGACATTGCCACACAAGGGACATAATCTATATTGCCCGATTTCACCAGTGAATTATAAAATCGCAAAGTTATCAATACTTGAAGCTAAGGCGAGATCGGCATAGGCATATTCCTTTCGATGCATGTTCTAACCTCTCTTGTACTTCCGCAGTAACCTCCATAGCAGGGGCGGCTTCTGAGGTAGTGCCGCTGTGCCATGGCACCATCTGTATGAAAACGAAAGAAAGAGAAGTGTATAGGAATTGCGCAAAAAAGATAGTATCTGAGTGTCTGCTTGAGTGTCTGCTCCCTCGTGTGAATAGGCGCGTTAAACTCATGAACTCTGTCCTGATTGTTTTCGTGGCTTGGTGCCAATTCCAGACCGGCACCGTCTACGCTTATAAGCGCCTGTGTTAAGGGCTAGGATGTCTGCTTATACACGGCTTCTTATGGGAGAAGGTAGTGCCGAGATTTCTCTGGCGCATAGCTTACGCTTTATCCGCTAGAGTGCAGTAAAGCACAGGACTTAAGATACCTGTCTCTCTGTCGCGAAATCGTACACGAACGCTTCGTATCACATTCTCCATGAACTATATTATCAAACTTTTACAGTGCACATTACACCTGTGCGTAATAAGAGTACGGATGTAATAAATATCTATTTCCGTTTCCCTGTAGGTTCTGTTTGGTACAGTATATTATAAAATAGGATGGATTATTGATAACATTACCTAAATCGCTCAAAATTGGTACACATATTTATATTTTAACTACCATTATTTTTTATTTATTTATTCATTCATGATTTATTTATTTATTCATTTATTATTTATTTATATAATTTATGTATTTATGTATTCATTTATTTATTTATTTGTTTATTTATGGCACCGCCAATACAATGCCTCACCGGCCGCCCCTGCTCCATAGCAACATGTTTCGACAGTCTATACCTCTGTATGATAGCTCCTCAAAAAATTTCTCCTCATAGGCCGTACTCTATTACAAATGTCATTTATACTGTCTTAAATATAGCAAATTGGCATCAACAGCTGCGCTCATGCTCGCCATCTTGACTATTTACAATTGTTAAGAACTTAACAAGAGAAATATGGCTTGTTAGTTTAACAAAAGATTTAACACGAGAGTTAAGCTAACACTTGTTGGTGAAATGCAATTTTTGTTATAACTATTGCTAAACTCGTGTTAAGTCTTAACATCTGTTGGTGAAATCGGGCACGTTCCACCAAGTTCCCTCATCTCTATAAAATCGGAAGTAGCGTCCTTGCTTGCAAGTCATCCTCTCGAGTACTTCGTTTACCACAATTTCAAGAGATAGATATGTAGAATCAAGTTCCTTGATAGCATTAATTCTTACTTCGGTCGAGCCATACAGTGGTGCAGTTTGCTGTACCTTAACGTTCGGAATGTGATGCTGAAAGCTTCCAGCTTCACCTCCAGGGTGTAATATGTGGAGATATCAGTGCTTTCAAACTTGTTTCTCTTTGCAGATAAGAGTACTGGTGATGTAACATTCATTCTATTTGTAACTGGAGGATAACTCATCCATAGCACGCAGTTCTTTTTTGCGGATCCGACATCTTGGTTTAATTTCTTAGTTTATGATCTTTTGACCAGATGAAAGTTACTGAGTGCATCTTAGTGTGATGGATTTTGCTTTACCACTGGTTGTTTCAACAAGAGAGACCCGTACGACTCCCTAGAAGTCCGAAAAATGAGTTTTGTCATCATATATTCATGTATTCTTAATCTGGACAAGTACAAATGTTACACCGCTGTATACCAATATACCATATTAAAACATTGGTGGCCGACCTCTTAAGCATAGTCTGCCTTACGTTCAAGAGGTCTCGAGTTCGAGCTTAAGTCAGGACGAGTTATATGAATATGGTTTCTAGGGGTTTCCCGTTATTGTGAAAGATGAATTTATCCTTTGAGTGCTAGTTTCTTATTTTACAATACTTATGACTAAAACCTACACATTGTATTAGGTGTACAAGACATTATACATTTAGAATAACATTACCTAAGTTTTAGTTTCTTCTAATATCTGTATATATATATATATATATATATATATATATATATATATATATATATATATATATATATATATATATATATATATAAATATCAGATATATATATATATATCAAAATATCCAGCAACTTTAATTGTATATAATTGACAACTTGCCTGTTTTCAACAATGCTTGTAAAAGTATTATTATTATTATTATTATTATTATTATTATTATTATTATTATTATTATTATTATTATTATTATTATTATTATTATTATTATTATTATTATTATTATTATTATTATTATTATTATTATTATTATTATTATTATTATTATTATTATTATTATTATTATTATTATTATTATTATTATTATTATTATTATTATTATTATTATTATTATTATTATTATTATTATTATTATTATTATTATTATTATTATTATTATTATTATTATTATTATTATTATTATTATTATTATTATTATTATTATTATTATTATTATTATTATTATTATTATTATTATTATTATTATTATTATTATTATTATTATTATTATTATTATTATTATTATTATTATTATTATTATTATTATTATTATTATTATTATTATTATTATTATTATTATTATTATTATTATTATTATTATTATTATTATTATTATTATTATTATTATTATTATTATTATTATTATTATTATTATTATTATTATTATTATTATTATTATTATTATTATTATTATTATTATTATTATTATTATTATTATTATTATTATTATTATTATTATTAATATTATTATTATTAATATTAATATTAATATTAATATTATTATTATTGTTAGTGTTTATGGATTTATTAAAGCAAGTTAGTATTCTATTTATATCACACAACCTGTATTGCTGTGTTCTTAAACTGTATAAATTCATATGACGTGGTTCCTTTGTGTATTTAACACTATACTGAACTGAAAATGAATGAATGAATGAATGAATGAATGAATGTCTGGTAACGAAGCTCTATGCATCCTGGAATCATTAGAACATAATTTCATCACCAGAGTGGTTCCGGCGTCACTAAACACGTCTCAACTGAAAGAACGATTTTAGTCTCTACAGATCTTGTCCCTCTATTTTGATCCATATGTACAGAAAATGAAGATACATGACGTATTCAGTAACACCCTAACGCCATACGTCTTCAGCCCGCCAGCGTGCTAGATCAAGGAGATAGCTTCCATCGCATTATACAAAGCCTGAGTTCCGCCAAGCATTAAGCTCACACTTTAATATTTTTAAAATTGCTGTAGTCATTTGTTTTCATTTACAGGCATCCACCTTTCCTTTGTGTAGCGGAGGCCACTTACAGTCACCCATAG
This sequence comes from Mantis religiosa, assembly GCA_030765055.1. Lineage (NCBI taxonomy): Eukaryota > Metazoa > Arthropoda > Insecta > Mantodea > Mantidae > Mantis > Mantis religiosa. The sequence goes on from CM060955.1 coordinate 157,817,881, forward strand.
ATGTCAGCAACGGTCTATTGTTCTGATAAGCTAATCGATTACTGCACCACCTGCCTTTATTTCTTCTTCCTCTTATCGCTCCCTCTGTTCTTGGTTGCCAAAGTTACTGTACCTGAGATGGTATCTACAGCGAGAATGGAAAGTATTCGTAAACTACAGAACCCTCGGTAAGGGTTGATATTCTAAAGAATGTTTAACCCTCTACAGCCCAAATTTGTTTATTGCGATGGTAAAATATTGTTTCCCAGTATTATTGTTTAAAGTTGCGTTAGAAACTTACAAGCGTTTGTCAAATTAAAAAAACAATTTTAATTAAAAATAATATTTTGTTACTTTGAAGTCACAATGGAGCATAAAGGCTATAGCGGGAATTACTTAAGGCATTACATACAGATGAATCAAAATAAAAGGTATACTCAATAATTACCTAGCTTTTACTGTCCATTTCTTTGTGAGTTTCCAAACAATGTACTACATAGAAAATTACAATTCTAGATAGGCTATTACAACATTTATGAAAATAAAAGCAATGCAGCAATGGAGCATATGGATACAAGAAAACAACGTCCTATGAACTATTTAATCTTTTCAGTAGTAATAATGATGATGTTGAGGGGGTTATTTTGAACTCTGTACATTTTTTTTGACAAGAAATAGAAGAAAACAATTTTTATCAATGAATTTTTCAAAATAAAGTATTGGTGGCTGTAGAGAAAAAGAATCTGCAAATAACAGCTCTTTCCATGGAAGTATTGGTTGAGCCAATCGCTCTCTTGATGTTCTGCACATCACATTATTACAGTTTTTTTCAGAAATATCTTCATCTCTTTCTTCTACATCTGGGACAGGAGTAGCAGAGAAGCACACATAGCGCATCAGCTGATGCATCCTCATTTTCTGATATAATTGTGTTGGCACTAGTAGATTGAATCTCCTTTTCTTCATCGCTGACAGATGCAAGAACTGAGTCATCTGACTCATATCCATTTATTGGACGAACAGTTATATTATTCTTATTCTTCATGCCACAAGAATATGAGGGTCCATAATATTTGACCTAAAACGAAATTGATTTTGTAAGCTTCATTATATTCTCGAAGTGTAGCTTTCAAATATATGGTATATATCTGAAGTATAATTACAACATTTATGCTTTATATACAAAAGAGAGTATAACTATATTGAATTTTAGTATGAAATTTTGGTCAAACAGTTTTCCTTCTACTCCAGTGTCCATCCATAACCTAACTTAATATGATGACCGTTGTGGTCCACTGTAACTTTCAGGCGACATAACTATTTTGTCTGAAATAATAAATGCTATACATTTCCATACGATGTTTACTGCTTTAAACTACAATTAAACTCTTACCCGTGGTGCCTGATATTTTTCTTTTAAATTATATTCCAGAGATATGTAAAATAAACTTGTTCAAAGTGCCACTAGTAGCATCAAAATGCAAAGTGGCTGTAGTTGTTGCTTTATCTTCAACCTGATGAGTACATGAACTAAAAAACTAAACAAGACACATACAAGGCGTCCATGTTGTGACTTTCAAGTTACAAATGTCCACACTGGAACATTTTCATTGTAGGATAATAAAAGAGCGTTAAAAGTGGTTACTTGAAAGTCACTATGTTGAAAGAGAAAAGAAGAATGTTGAAAAAATGTCTTGTATCTTTATTAGGTCGGAAATTTTTCTGACCACCCTCGTATTCATTGATATGCGGTTTTTACTAGTCTATGTCTTACTCATATATCTGCCTATATGCTTAACATTGTTGTCTATAGGGAGATGATCTGTGTGGCAGCATTTTGAAAAATGTGCTGCAAGTTTAGACTTAACAAAGAAACAACAAATGACGAGCAGCAGAGTGCAGAACAATGTCCAGGGTGTATATAAATGAATATCGGCGTTTTAACTCTTTAAAATATCTATTACACTCAACTTACAGTTATAAATGATATGTCAAATGAAAAAGCAACTCAAACAGTTTTACCAGGAACCTTATAAATGTTCAATGTGACTACCCTTTGTCACACGGCACACATCAAATCTATAGCCGAGTTCTTCCCAAACGTTGATAAGTGTGTATTCAGTAATTGTAGCAACAGCTGCTTCAATCCAATTTCTTCATTCAGGGAGGTCAGCTGGTAGCGGAGGCAGGTACACACGATCCTTGATGAAGCCCCAAAGGTAAAAATCGCATGGCGTTAGGTCAGGAGGACGTGGAGGCCATACATAGCAAGCCCTGTCATTGGGGCCCTTGCGGCCTATCCAGCGCTCGGGTACAGTGACGTTCAACCAATCGCGTACTTCGTTATGCCAGTGAGGTGGCGCACCATCTTGCTGGAAAATGACGTTCTCTGGCTAATTTTCTTCCAACTGAGGGTCTGAGCCCCAGATGCTCACATTATGAGTGTTAACATGTCCACTAACGGAAAGGTCAATTCATCACTGAAGACAACACGATCCATAAAATCGTCATTGTCATGAAACAACATGTCATTTGCGAAGTTGGTACGTAATCCGTGGTCTGTCGACTTTAGAGCCTGTAATAACTGTAAACGGTAAGGACGTAGCTGTAAGCGTTTTCTTACAGCTTTCCAAACAGTCGACACAGGAACTTGTAATTCACGAGTAGCCTTCCGTACTGATTTCTTTGGGCTACGGGTGAACGACTCTCTCACTCGTTCAACAGTCTCTTCACTTACTCTTGGTCGTCCCGTGCTCTTCCCTTTACAAAGGCAGCCGGTATCTTCAAACTGATGATACCATCTACGAATGTTATTATCACTTGGAGGATCACGGAACGCACGTTGTACAGTAACTACATATTTGGTCGTTGCAAACTGCAAAACACAAAACGCTTTGTGTTAACTAGTCGTCATCTTTGCTACTACCGCTGTCTAGCGGATTGCGGCAGAAACATTGCACGAACATGCATACTGTGCCAACAAGCACAATTGTTTGAGTTACTTTTTCATTTTACATATCATTTATAACTAAGTTTAATGTAATACATATTATAAAGAGTTAAAACCCCGATATTCATTTATATACACCTGTATTTTTTTAAAGGTCTCGAAAGTAAGTACCCTGCAGTCTTCACTTAAACACTGTCTGTATTGCGAGCTCAGACTGGAAATCTTTCTAAATTAAACTCTTCCTAAACCTTTTCACATCAGCGGTGCACACAGGCGCTGCACCAGAGTTGGCAACCGTTGAGGAGCTACGGCTACCTCCTTTCTTACCCCTACCTAAATCAAACCCGCAGCCCTACAATACCCCACAATTGCGTCAATAAGTGGCTAAGTCCCTAAAATTAACCAAGGGAAGGATCAATTACGCTTACTTCATTCAGCAATTTCTGCAAAGGTAACTTCTAAAACATCCAGAAGGAAACTAAAATTGAAGAAAACTTCTGTAGAAGAAAGAGAGAAGAGGCAGGAGGGTCGAACTTTTCTATCTGGAAGGTTTTAGTCTGCTTCAAGGCATATAGCTGAGAAGGAAAATGTTTTGGATTTTAAAATTTGATTTACTCAGTTATAGTTTTTTCAACATTTTTTGTCATTCAAAATGTTTCACACGATGCAGTTTTGGTTCAGTCCCTATAAAATTTTCAACACATGTTCTTAGAAAGCAAACAAAGGTTTCTACCATATGAATTTTTAATATTCATTATATTTTTGAAATTATTTATATATAAAATCAAAGGTTTAATCATTTTTTGGCTTTTTTGTTTTCTCCATATCTAATTTTTTTCCCCTCTGGGACTAAAGGGAGTATAAGAAATGCATATGATAGATATTTTCTTCATACCATCTGAATACTTCTATAAATAGAAAAATTAAAATTTTGAAAATTTTTATCACGTGGAGCGGTTTGAATTTTGTTCAAATTTTGAACTTCACAAATTAATTACTCAAAAACTATTGAAGATATAAAAACCAAATTTTGAATTCTGTGTCCACTATGCATCAGAACTAAGTGGCAAACATTTCAGCAAGATTGGTTGAAAATTGCTAGATTTGGGGTTTTCGGTGCTGTATCCCCTTAAGTCCCTCTAGGACAGGTACACGCATGACACACAACGCGCTGATCCTTAATCAGCCGCCAACTGCCAGTGAGTGAGCTCACTTGATGCAATGATGCGCACAAAGCGTAAATAATTCACGCACTTCACGAAGACTATTTCCCTTTTAACAAATCCTTGATTACACACATTTTGGCAGGTAGGCATATCCACGATTTTTATGTAGAATATCAAGGGGCAGGGCCCATTCTCTCTATTGCAAACAGCACTCAGGTAAGTCAGCTATCTCTTTCCCATCAGAGTCGTTTGCTAAACCTTTATGACTGCTTGCTATGCACGCTGAGCGGGTGACAGCAGTAAATATAGTACGCTTTGTCACGTAAGTTAGTTCTAAGAAAGAAACTAACAATAAGCACCTTAAAAATAAAGTGTTCATATGTATGAAGCAAGTACCTCCCTTTGTTATTCAAGCATTTCTGGGGCCTGTTTTGGTAACTGGTTATTACATTTTCGAGTTCCCTCTGGGACGGTTTTATTGATAAATTATCTTTAAGTTCTTCTAAGGTGAGTTATCTTCTTTCCCTCTTAGTTGATAAGGCAACAATTGGACGAACAATGTTTTGCAAATACACTTAAGATAGACCTTTACTCCAATAAGATTGTTTTGTGTATACATACGAAGGCTGTTCAATAAAGAATGACCATAATATTTTTACGGTCATAACTTTTCTCACTAAATTTCAATCTTATTATATTCTGTTAGCTTAATGTGAAACAAACACGCCGTAGTAGTTTCATTGTTGGTACTCCTGGTTCCCGCCTGTCAGACCAGGCAAGTTCAGACATGTTCAGTATCGCCTACCTCTGCAATGGAGGTAACACGTGAGGAACAATATGCGGCTTTGAAATTCTGCTTTCGTCTCAACAAATCTTCAGTTGAGGTCTATATTACAGGAGGCCTATGGAGAGTCTGTTCTTCCCTACAGCACAGCTGGAAGGTGGTTTAAAATGTTTAAAGAGGGGAGACAGTCAATTTAAAAGGAAGGTGGACCCAGTGCGCCAGTTACTGCTCTTACGGAAGAAAATCAACACTGCTGATGCCATTGTGAGAGAGGATCGACAAATTACCTTAAGATCACTTTCTGAAATACTGAACATTTCATTGAATGCCACCCACACGTTGGTGACAGAAACGTTACACATGAGACGTGTTTGTGCGCGATGGGTTCCAAGACTGTTGATTCCCGAACAAAAGAACATTCGCATGCAGATCTGCATGCAGTTAAAGTTGATGTTGGAGGAAGATCCAGAGTTTCTTTCAAACGTAATTACTGCTGATGAAACTTGGCTACATCATTTTGATCCTGAGAGCAAACAGCAAAGCTCAGTGTGGAAATCTCCTTCATCACCAACCCCCAAAAAGCGTGTGTGAATACAATCATCGCGGGGGATCAGAGATCTGAACAATCATGAACGGAACCACATTTCATTAATGAGTGGTAGGCTCAAAAAGCATTGCTGTTACCATTGGATTGTTCAGGATTTATACAGAATGAATAACACGGTGCGGATATGGTCATTTGCAATCGTGTATGCCATATACGAGTAACATTGCTAGCATTCATTATAGAAGTATTACACACCGTGAAATGAGGAGGTCTGTTCAAAAAGTATCGCGATTTTTTTTTTTTTTTTTTTTTTTTTTTTTTTTTTGCAGGCTATGTATGTTCAATTTTGGATTGTTTCGTGGTGTTATGTTGGTACCCATATCCCTCACTTATGTTTACAAGCTCGGCCATTTTGAAAGTTCGGTTAATTTTTGATAACTATTTTTCTTGGACGTATTTTGGTTCGTCTTCGATGTTTGCCTATTTCAAAAAAATCTGTTAAGTATCATATTTTGTGTTAAAAATTAAATGGGCGGTTGCATTCCGAATGTTGACTGTGGCATATGGTGAAGCTACCTTGGACCAAAGCAACGTTTATCGGTGGTCGAGAAGATGTGATTGACGAAGAGCGTTCCGGGCGCCCAAGCTCGTCAACAACAGACAAAAACGTTTCAATTCATTCCAGAGGATCTACTCCCACTAGTCCTGGACCCGTGGGACTAAGGACCCGAGCCTCTTTCGACCAGGGAGTTACCGAGCTGTCCCAAAAGGGCGCCAGGCACCTCCGTGGGGGCTTTCCATAGGGCAAGACCTAGAGACTAACAAGGCCCCCCCCCCATCTGGTCCTGTGGACTCAAGACGGGATGGAAGTGGATACGCCAGTTACGCGCGCCAACTCCAAAATGTGAAGGCTACCGATATGACCTTGGTGGGGTCGCCTGGTGATCTAGCACACCTTCTACTAGCTATGCTGGCTAGTACGCTTCCCTCAACCCCGTCCAAAGACGTATCCGATCTCCCACGGGTATCGGGAACCACTGCCTCCTCGAGTCCAACCCAATCCGAACAACTCCCCTACGGGAGGGGCTCGAATGTTCGGCCCGAGGTTCCTCTAGTAACGTCAGAGGTACCACGAGTGCTAGGGGTCCGCAGCGCTCGCACCACGGCAGCTGAAGGGGACGGATCCCTTCCCCTACGGGAAGACAAAAACATTGAAGAAGTGAAGAAAATAGTATTGTCGAATCACCGTTATAGAAGTAGCTGAGGACCTACACATATCGTTTGCCTCGTGCCATTCGATTTTAACCAATGATTTGGTCATGAGACGGGTCGCCGCCAAATTGGTACCAAAGTTACTCAATTTCGACCAAAAACACCATCGCATTAACTTTGTTAAGGAGCTGTTGAACTCTGTCCGGGACGACCCAAATTTGCTCCAGAGGGTGACAAATCATGGGTTTATGGTTATGACATGGAAAGTAAAGCTCAACCATCGCAGTTCACGTGCCAAGACCGAAGAAAAGCGCGCCAAGTTACGTCGAACGTGAAGGTTTTACTTACAGGGGCGTGGTGCATCATTAGTTCTTGTCACGGGGTAGAACAGTCAATAAGGAATATTACCTGCAAGTTATGTGCAACCCTGCAGAAACGCCCGGATTTGTAGAACAAAAATTGGCTTTTGCACCATGATAACATCCCTGTTCACACATCGCTGCTTGTGCGCGAATTTTTGGCCAAAAACAAAACACTTATGATGCCGCAGCCACCGTACTCTCCAGACCTAGCCCCCTGTGACCTGTTTTGTTCCTAAACTGAAGAGGCCCACGAAAGGAGGAGCTGAACAAGATCAGAAAAAACTATTTTTAAAGTGCCTCGAGGATTGTAAAAACTTTGGCACTGCTGTATAATATCCGTCCTGGATTACTTTTAAGGGGACAAAATAGATAATAATGAATAAAAACAGTTTTTGAACAACAAAAAACCACAAAATTCGAGATATTTTTTCAGCAGACCTCGTATATATTGTAACTTTATGGGTTCGTAGAATTAAAATGGCCGAGTTGCAGAAATTAAAAAGTCTCCTTTATTTTCGTCGAAATACACTGTTGAGTTCTCACGTAACAACATTACATCACCTATACAACAGAGTCTTCCAAGGTCGATCAAAATAACAAACGGTGACAGCAGATTACATCCTTAGCTCTCGTTACAACAACACAGCTGGCTGTCTCTCATTTCACAACATTGTTTCACAATTCACTGTTTTACAACTACTTTACTTTACGAGCCGTCAAGTCCTTAAATACCTAATTCGTAACTCTAGATGGTTCTAAAGTCAGCCAGAAGCCGAACAATCTCTATCAGTCCAGAAATTTCCAATCATTTCTTCACATTCTAGAAGCGTAACTTAATCTATGCCGACAAGTCCTTTACCTCAGTTATCTCTGCCCGCCGGCGCTTGTTTACAATAGCCGCACTATCATTAACTGCTTAGCAAGGCTCATTATTGCCATGAAACTTTATCCGCCGACTGTTTTCTTATTTGTGCCGAAAATTTTATGCTTGTTGCCGTGACAATATTGTTAATCTTGTCTTGTGAGAAGTATTCTTAGAAGCTAGAATCGAACAGTATTTTACAGCTTTCTGGTCAAATAACTTCTCTTTGTTTCACTTTTCAGATTTTCCTTCGTATGTAACAATGGTTGTACATTATATGTGTATTTACAATTCTTTTTTAAGAAACTTCGAGTAATGTGAAGGAAGTTATGAAATGAAACAGTACAGAAAATTTTATGATTTTTTCTCTCTCCCTATCCTCGTCAAGTTTATAGCCGGACAAGACCACCTCTGCTGTCCAAACAAGAAATTAAATTGCTGCTGTCTTTTCTTTTTATGTATCACACAAATGTCTTGGTTACATCAAAATGCTAAGAAAATCTACAGAAAAGAATTTTCCAAACATATGTCAGTTTGTTCGACAGGAACTTCAGTTTCTCCGACTAGACCACGGCCAGTAAGTCCGTAAACTTCTACATAATACTGGACTGACGCCTGCCGTAAAAGCCTAAGTTGTACTGAAGTCGTTTCCATCTCCAGTAGTCCACGACATAATAGAACAGAAATAACTTCTAGCTATATCAGCCTACATCCTCTCAGGTCACAGATTATTAACAACGCTTGTCGACTAGGAATAATCATTTCCGACGAATGACTGAGAGGCTTGTCTTACTGTTCCGAATGTTTACCCTAAACGAAATTGAGACTTGAGTTTCTGTTTAGTGGAGTTGAATCATTTTCATAACTGAGTTATTAATCTACGCCAGCTTTGCTAACTTTAGAATTTCAGATCCCAGGAGCCTCAATTCAATTACGTAATTAGATCGGAGTCAATTTTCGAGCAGAATTTTGCTTGGATGCTCGAGGGGGATTTCAACAGACACGTTATGTGCCTTTCTGTTCCACGTTTACATAACATCTCATTCACTTTTCTTGTCTTTCTTTTTACGTGATATACACAAAAAACGCAAATGAGCAAATCGCCAAATTTAAGAGAAATGTAACATAAATTTAACCAATGGCATAACAGCCCAAAGTGGGCCTGAGCCTAGCAACTCGAAAGCCGGTCTCACGCCCACTTACGCATGGCAGAGGTGGGCGATCGTCCAACCGGTACGGGTAGGAGATGTGGTCAGCATCTCCGCATCCCCCAGGCGGAACATTAGTTTTCGTGACCAGGGCCGCTTACCTAGCGTAAGCTCCTCACTTTCCTCACGATGCTGAGTGGGCACTAGTCCTATACCCGGGACTTAAAATCCCCACCCCATCGGTGGGATCGAACCCGGACCGCTTTCCATGGTCAGCTACGCCACGGCGCAGGACTTACGAGAAATGTAAAATTCCTATAACCAAGCGGGATGACTCAGATGGTTTCGTCTGTAGCCCGCATACGGGAGGCCCGGGTTCGATTCCTGTGGCCGGCCTACCTGACCCATGGGCTTTTCGGGGGATTTCCCGGGTCGCTAGGCGAATGCTGGATAGGCTAATTACATCCCCCGAATTTCCTGTCCCTCTACTTCATCTCCATTATTATGTCACATCATCTCTCATCTGGTGGTCTCTTTCAGGGTAGAAGTGTCGGCGCGAGTCTCGGCGGTGCATGGCAGAATGATATGCTCTGAGGAAAACTACTTCCTCCTCCGGAAGGTCGGTTGCCGGTCTCCGCTCCTCTGCTGGGACCGTTTCGGAACCGCGAACCAGGGACCTTTGGGGCTCGACTGCCGGGCTCGTTGCCGTCCCGCTGTGGGGGAGCGAGTTCGTTGTCCTCGCCTGTCGGGGGAAGTCTCTATCCAAGTAAACTGTAGGGACCCTGCCCTCTACACTGTTGTGGCTCCTTGTGTCGGCCGCCCTCTGTCTCCTTTGCCTCATCCTTTCTCCCGGGGGTACCCCCACTTGGGGGCATTGGAACAAAGGGCCCAATATGATGGCCTACGTCTCACATCCCCTCTGTACTGAAATCCCAACATTCCTATAACCTACTATCGTTTATGTTTACCTAATCATCTGCTATTTTTATGAGCAGTTATTTGTCTACGTGCTTTTTTTTCGTCTTCAAAACAAAAACGAAACAAAGAAAACCCTTCTCTCTTCTATTTGTAATCCCAATAGTGCCAAATTCAAACGAGATATACAACAATTTTCCTTTAACTTGATCCAATAGTGTAATGGTGTAGAAAATCATTGAACGCACTCTAACAGCACGATTTATTCCGTCCAAAAGCGGATGAGTCTACGTCCAAGCGTACCAACTGTGGCAAAAACAAAAGCTACGGTATTCTATACGTATCGTTTGTCCAGCACATAAACACCACCCCCCTTACCTCTCTACTTATTACTAAGTGATAATAAAAGGGCTGTGGTACAGCACATTCATTAATTTCTCCTCTTTCTTCGTAAAACAGAGTGTTATTACAAACAGCCCCGGGTTTCAGGTAGTTAGCGCTCCGAGCAAACATTTTAACCACCACTCCTCTTTTAGTTTTAAACTAACACATTAGGCAAACAAATACAATGTCTTTATACAACACACAGGTTTCTTATTTAATAGATACTATACAAATTGGAGGAAAAGCAAAATAAAGCACAAAAATGTAATTTTGCTAAACAAAGCTAATTATGAAAAGGTTTTCAAAATCAAAGACATAGAAGTTGTATACTTTTATTTATTTTCAACACTTAAACACCCTCAAGATAAAAAAGTTTTGTAGGTAAAAATCAATAGACATATAAAATATACAATATAAAAAGGGGTCCTTCTGTTACATGTGAAAATAGAATATAGCGTGGTATGGCATACTTTCCATCCTTATGATTTAAATTTTAAGATATGAGGTATGATTTTTAAAATGATTAAAATGATTTAAAAGGATTACAGCATGTTGGACAAAATGTATTGTTACGTTGTCCAAAAATTTTGTTCTATTTTTATCGCACCACGTATTCCCTTACCCCCAAAATACTTTTTTTAATTGCTCCATTTATAGGAAGCACCATTAACTCCAAAAGTTATATCGGCGGCCGTTCTCCTTTGGAACATATCGAAGGTGTTAACTCGTATTCGTTGAGTTTTAATTATTAGATCACATTCACACTATCAGTCATACTTGCAGTCTCTGGGGAAGATGAGGAATTATCTTGGTTGGAGAAAAATCACCACCTCCAATGCCGGGAATCGAACCCGTGATGCCTAGCACGGCAGGCAGGTGCTCTACCGACTGAGCGACGGGGCCAGCCTCAAATGCCTGTACTCTGGGCAAATGTGCAGTTGATACCTTTGCAAATGGGGTTCGTCTGATGTCATGCTCAGTGATTGTTATACAAATAATTGGAGCCCATCTCCATAGCGTGGATGGCAGCGTGTCTGCCTCTCGGTCAAAAGGTCCTGAATTGAAACCTCGGTCAGGGTGAGTTATGTGGATAAGCTCTTCTCCGGAGTTTTGCCTTATCCTGAAAGATAAATGTGGTGTAACACTAAACTCTATGTACCCTGTACTCTAACATCATTTCATACATCGTTCGACATGACTTAACGTTGGAGGTTTTCCCTTATCCTGAAAGATGAACGTCAGGAAGCTCTAATGAAATGATGTTCCAATGCGTACAGGATACATAGAGCTTAGAGTTACCAGACATTCATCTTTCAGGATAAGGGAAAACTTGCAACGTTAAGTTATATCGGACGATGAATGAAATGATGTTCAAATGAGTACAGGGTACATAGAGCTTAGAATTACCAGACATTCATCTTTCAGTATAAGGGAAAACCTCCAACGTTAATCATATCGGACGATGAATGAAATGATGTTCAAATGAGTACAGGGTACATAGAGCTTAGAGTTACCAGACATTCATCTTTCAGGGTAAGGGAAAACCTCCAACGTTAAGTCATGTCGAACGATGAATGAAATGATGTATAACTGAATACAGGGTACATAGAGCTTAGAGTTACCAGACATTTATCTTTCAGGATAAGGGAAAACCTCCAACGTTAAGTCATGTCGAACGATGAATGAAATGATGTATAACTGAATACAGGGTACATAGAGCTTAGAGTTACCAGACATTTATCTTTCAGGATAAGGGAAAACCTCCAACGTTAAGTCATGTCGAACGATGAATGAAATGATGTATAACTGAATACAGGGTACATAGAGCTTAGAGTTACCAGACATTCATCTTTCAGGATAAGGGAAAACCTCCAACGTTAAGTCATATCGAACGATGAATGAAATGATGTTCAAATGAGTACAGGGTACATAGAGCTTAGAGTTACCAGACATTCATATTTCAGGATAAGGGAAAACCTCCAACGTTAAGTCATATCGGACGATGAATGAAATGATGTTCAAATGAGTACAGGGTATATAGAGCTTAGAGTTACCAGACATTCATCTTTCAGGATAAGGGAAAACCTCCAACGTTGTCATATCGGATAATGAATGAAATGATTTTCAAGTAAGTACAGGGTACATAGAGCCTTAGAGTTACGAGACATTCATCTTTCAGGATAAGAGAAAACCTCCAACGTTAAGTCATATGGGAGAATGAATGAAATGATGTTCAAATGAGTACATGGTACATAGAGCTTAAAGTTACCAGACATTCATCTTTCAGGATAAGGTAAAACCTCCAAAGTTATATCGTATCCGACGATAAATGATATGATGCTGAAATGTGTGCAGGGTACATAGAGCTTAAAGTTACCAGTCATTCATCTTTAAGTATAAGAGAAAACCACAAGACAAACTTACTGTATATAACTCAGTCTGACGCAGATTCGAACTCGAAATCGCTTGAACCTGAAGGAGATACGCTACCATGTGCGCTACAGAGACAGGCAGGTACCCTTTCGCGATCCTTTAGTTGGATTTGTTAATGTGTTTGACGAGCCTAAATTTTTAATAAAATATAAATATGAGAATCACATTACAGTAGATTTCCAAGAATTTTTATATTCTGAGGTTCTGTAATTTGAATTTGCTAGTATGAGGGTAATGCAACCAAACTGGGGGAAAATGACAGAGAGGTGGGTTTGTTCTTTAAAATGCAAGGAAGAATACTATCAGATAAAGTGTCTAAAAATGCAAATACAAAAAGACCTTAAACAGTGGTCCAAATTCTTTAAAATTCTGTGCCAATTAGTTTCCTACGTAGTATCGTCAGAAAGAAATGCGGGGCTCTTCACGTAATATCCAAGTTACTACACTAAACTCTCGTTAATCTGGCTCTCAGTGGCCCGGCCCATATCCGACCTCTTGTTGCTCCTGTAATATTAAAGGCAAAGGTGACTAGCAGCAATGTATAAACCAGGGGAAGACAAGTAGTGGCGGTGTGACGTCTGCTCCGTCAGCTCTAACCGCCAAATATGCCCCCGAACGAAAGGCAGGTTGGCGTGTGACGTCACCGTGCTGATTTCTGCTGCCCAAAAAGAAGGAAACATTTTGCTGTGTTTGGGTTTGACAGCGTAGGAAAGACAGGAAACGTATCGGGTATTAATAATATTGTCACGGCAAGGGACATAAAAATTTCGGCGCAAATAGATAACAAACGGCGGATAATGTTTCACGGTAATAAAGAGCTTCCATAAGCAGTTTACGATCGCGCGGCTAGCGTTCACCAAGCGCCGGCAATTAACGATAGCGCCGATAAACAAGAGAAGGATAGTTTATCACAGAGGTGAAAGACTTGCCGACCCGGTTAGGGTTTCACGTTTCTCGAAGGTAATAGAATATTCGGATTATGTCATTAGATGCCTTGTTTATTCCAGAAAAATCTAGTGATTGACAGAACAGTCTGGAATTCATGAATGGGTGTATGAAAAGAAGCCATGGCTAGTGATGAGTCAGTTGTTTGTAACGAGAGTCAGCTGTGGAATGTTGTAAACTGAACGCTGTTTGTTATTGTCATCGACCTTGAAAGACTGTGCATATGTGACGTAATGTTGTTACGTGAGAATTGAACAGTGTATTCCTACGCAAATAAAGAACGATTTTTATTTTCTGCAAACTGGACTTTTAATTCTATGAACCCACAAAGTCACAATATGTACAACTTACATCTTGGGTGTTGTAATATTAATACTGACTGCTTAAATTACACAATTGGTTACACTTTATAAACAATTACATTTTGGCTCTGTGCTATGAGAAAATATATTAAACGTCAACTCGTAGTTTATCTGAAGGACAGGCATGTTATAAAGTAAATAAAATAAAACATAAAGTAATTTTCTCTGCAAATTAGAGGAAACCCATTCAGAACAAAATTACGTGGGCATTTTCCGACACTTTCTGTTTCGTTTTTCTTTAACTAGTTTATCAATGCCAGGACGTAATGTCTGGGAAATTTGTAATCGAAGGCTGCATATTAGATTGTGATACGACAAGGTACGTCGGTGTTTGGACTTAGCTAATTTCATAACAAAAAAAATTGTTCACACACATAGGTAGAGCCAAACATACACAATGTCCGTGCGGCAGGTGAATACAACCTCGGAAATCTGGTTTGAGGGACATTCTTGTAAAAATCAGCCAAGTCTTACTTGTGTGTGTATTTGTCCTTCAACAAATCGTCACATTGTACATTTAACAGTTCCATTAGGTACGTGGCAGCTACATTGCTGTCATCGAGTGCGCTGCACCTGACTGATGCTTCAGATTCTCCTCCTTTTTTAACTCCAACTCAATACTGACAGGCTGTTAACAGCCAGAAGGTTTTTGCTGCGTACCCACCCTGGTTTCGGGTCTGACCGTAGGTTGATAGTTTTGATGGTTACAGGATGAGGTGGGATTATTTTAATGAAGAAATTTTGTTGAGGTAGCTTTTTGCTTCTCTTTATTTTGTACAGGATGCCAAACAGCTTTTTGTTTACACCCTGGTGTTTTATTTTGATATAAAGTGGGGTAAATTTTGTAGCCAAACTGCTCATTTGGAGATTTTTTAAATTCAGCTTATGCTGCTGTTTGGATTAAGTCCTTTGTTACCTCGGGTGCCCGCATGCCATACGGGGTACCCGGTAAAGCCTGAAGCGGCGTCTCCTAGCGTCGTTATCTCCTAGAGACCGAACCAGGGCGCTTCTGTGGGCTGGAATTTGAGCGTAGAATTTTGTCGCCCGGCGTCTAATTTCGTCCCCCACGTATGGGAGAAGAGAAGCTTCGTGAAGCAACCTCACGGGGAAAGAACGACCCACAGAATAGATGGATCGGAGTCCTCTATTCTGTGCACGCTGAAGATTCTCTACTCACAGTGCCATTTATAGGCAACTTGGTACTACACGTCTCTTGCCTGATGTCACACGCATTGCAGGCCTCACTTCCGGCTGAAATCCTCTGGTGTATACAAAGTGTCAAGAATTTTATTGTAACTATTGTTTCTGTTATTGAATTTGTGACTTTCTTTAGAGTTCAGTACATAAAATCACTTCTAAAAGGAAACACGTTATGCTGGACCTCACACAGAATCTGGACATTTTGGATAAGCTGAACCAACCAGATGCATGCAGTACTGATGCAGTGCTTGTAAAGCGTGTCAGCATTGCGGGAACTAAAACTTCGGGACAGATTTCACTGTGAGTGATACTGTGTGTGCATAACAAATGTTTAAATTTTATATAAAAATTAATGTATCTTTGGATCAATAAAGTAGAATGTATAACCAAGCATTTTCAATCAATAATGCGGCCTTTCACCCATGTCTGCAAGGAATGGCCGGATTAGCGAGAGTTTAGTGCACTACAAATATGTTAAAAGCACCATGGAGCATGCTCTTACCTGTCTTCGCCGACTTGCTCTTGGTGATGGTGAATGTGACCCTCCACTTTCAGAATCATTACTTGGAGCAGTCACTCCCAGTCTTGGTCCTGACTGCTGATGGCTGTGGGATGTTTCGGAGTCTCTCCTGCTTGACGAACAGTCACGATCTGAGTCACTTGGGGCCACGTTGCTGCTTCGGTAGTCACTGGTAGTGGGGCCACACAACAAGACATAACTATGAGACGGTCTTTCTGTGAAAACTATTTACTACCAACTTGATAACCATATTGCTTACGTTTATGTTATACCATAATAGCCGACATTATAGGTATTATAATTGTGTTAGTCATACTGGCTTTGGACTTCATAAACCGCTATGAATGTAATGGCACGTAAGCAATGGTAAGCGGTATAACGATCAAGTTCACTGAGACAAAAGCTAAGTGAAAAATAGAGTCGAGGGAAACTAAGTTACTGTTAAGGAAGGAGTAACAAGGGAAAAACATGTCTTTTGTACCTATACGATTATATGAGACAATAATACTCTCTGAACACCTTTCCAAAGGATCCTCGAAACGGTGTTACGCCACACCATTGTAATTCATGTCGTTGCTGATTGTATTCATATATTTATGTACTAAGTAGTAATTTATACAGTGTTTATCAGCCGAAGCTATAATAATATTTATTGTATTATATTTTATAAGTACGAGGGTGGTCTGAAAAGTTTCCGACCTCAACATGAAGATGGCAGCACTCTAAATAAAAGCTAGTGAATTTCGCTGTTCATCTGTTGACAGTTACTCACCAAAGTTTCAGCCATTTTGGACACTCAATTGTTATGTAGCAGTCGTTTAAGTGGGTTATTGTGAGTGCTTTTATGAAAATGGACAAAATCGAGTATCGAGCTGTCATTAAATATTTGTTTTTGAAAGGCAATACGCCCACGCAAATCAAAGATGAGTTGGATTCTGTGTATGGGGACTCTGCACCATCATTTACCACAGTGAAATTTTGGGAAACTGGATTTAAACGTGGCCGTAAGAGCTTGGGAGACGATGAACATTCGGGAGGTCCAAAAACTGCAACAACCGACGAAAACATCGCCAAAGTTCACCAAATGGAGCTAGACGACCGCCAAATTAAAGAGAGAGAGATAGCAGAGGCTATGAACATGTTAAAAGAACGTTTTTTTCACATGTTAAATCAACATTTATACATAGGAAAGCTGCACACGCGTTGGGTACCACGTTGGCTCGCGTTAGACCAAAAAACGTGTTCGAATGAACACTTCCAACACTCTGTTGGCGTAGTTTAGGTGCAATAAATCCAAGTTTTGGCGTCAATTAATTACTGTAGATGAAACTTGGATACACCAATATACGTTCGAAACAAAAATACAGTCCAAACAGTGGACTGTAAGGGGGAAACCGGCTCCAAAGAAAAGCAAAAACCTTTTTTTTCGGCTGGGGAAGTTACGGCGACTTTTTTTTTCTGGGATAGTCATGGAGTTATTTTAATCCATTATCTTCAAAAAGGAAAAAAACCATTACAGGAGCATACCACGCATCATTACTTGACAAACTGAAGGCAGAACTTGCGGAAAAACGGCCACATTTGTAGAAACAGAAAATCCTGTTTCGCCAAGACAACGCACCGTCTCACATCTCAGTGGTTGCAATGAAAAAATCCTCGAATTACGGTTTGAACTATTTGACCCACCAGATCCATCCCTAAGCGACATCTTTTTGTTCCCGGTTCTGAAAATTGCGCTCGGAGGACAGAGATTTTCGTCAAATGAAGAGGCAATCACCTTCGTGAACAATTATTTTGCAGATAAAAACGTCGAGTACTATTTGGACAGGTTATAGAGATGGGAGCATCGCTGGGAGAAGTGTGTAGAGTTACAAATAGACAATGTTGAAAAACGCCGACTACTATTTGAACGGGTTACAGAGATGGGAGCATCGCTGAGAGAAGTGTGTAGAGTTACAAGGAGAGTATGTTGGAAAACGCCGAGTACTATTTGGACGGGTTACAGAGATGGGAGCGTCGCTGGGAGTAGTGTGTAGAGTTACAAGGAGACTATGTTGAAAAACGCCGAGTACTGTTTGGACGGGTTACAGAGATGGGAGCATCGCTGGGAGAAGTGTGTAGAGCTACAAGGAGACTATGTTGAAAAACGCCGAGTACTATTTGGACGGGTTACAGAGATGGGAACATCGCTGGGAGGAGTGTGTAGAGTTACAAGGAGACTATGTTGAAAAACGCCGAGTACTATTTGGACAGGTTACAGAGATGGGAGCATCGCTGAGAGAATTGTGTAGAGTTACAAGGAGACTATGTTGAAAAACGCCAAGTACTATTTGGACAGGTTACAGAGATGGGAACATCGCTGGGAGAAGTGTGTAGAGTTACAAGGAGACTATGTTGAAAAACGCCGATAAACTATTTGGACAGGTTACAGAGATGGGAGCATCGCTGAGAGAATTGTGTAGAGTTACAAGGAGACTATGTTGAAAAACGCCAAGTACTATTTGGACAGGTTACAGAGATGGGAGCATCGCTGGGAGAAGTGTGTAGAGTTACAAGGAGACTATGTTGAAAAACGCCGAGTACTATATGGACGGATTACAGAGATGAGAACATCGCTGGGAGACGTGTGTAGAGTTAGAAGGAGACTATGTTGAAAAACGTCGAGTACTATTTGGACGGGTTACAGAGATGGGAGCATCGCTGAGAGAAGTGTGTAGAGTTACAAGGAGACTATGTTGAAAAACGCCGAGTACTATTTGGACGGTTACAGAGATGGGAGCATCGCTGGGAGAAGTGTGTAGAGCTACAAGGAGACTATGTTGAAAAACGCCGAGTACTATTTGGACGGGTTACAGAGATGGGAACATCGCTGGGAGAAGTGTGTAGAGTTACAAGGAGACTATGTTGAAAAACGCCGAGTACTATTTGGACGGGTTACAGAGATGGGAGCATCGCTGAGAGAAGTGTGTAGAGTTACAAGGAGACTATGTTGAAAAACGCCGAGTACTATTTGGACGGTTACAGAGATGGGAGCATCGCTGGGAGAAGTGTGTAGAGCTACAAGGAGACTATGTTGAAAAACGCCGAGTACTATTTGGACGGGTTACAGAGATGGGAACATCGCTGGGAGAAGTGTGTAGAGTTACAAGGAGACTATGTTGAAAAACGCCGAGTACTATTTGGACAGGTTACAGAGATGGGAGCATCGCTGAGAGAATTGTGTAGAGTTACAAGGAGACTATGTTGAAAAACGCCAAGTACTATTTGGACAGGTTACAGAGATGGGAACATCGCTGGGAGAAGTGTGTAGAGTTACAAGGAGACTATGTTGAAAAACGCCGATAAACTATTTGGACAGGTTACAGAGATGGGAGCATCGCTGAGAGAATTGTGTAGAGTTACAAGGAGACTATGTTGAAAAACGCCAAGAACTATTTGGACAGGTTACAGAGATGGGAGCATCGCTGGGAGAAGTGTGTAGAGTTACAAGGAGACTATGTTGAAAAACGCCGAGTACTATATGGACGGATTACAGAGATGAGAACATCGCTGGGAGAAGTGTGTAGAGTTAGAAGGAGACTATGTTGAAAAACGTCGAGTACTATTTGGACGGGTTACAGAGATGGGAGCATCGCTGAGAGAAGTGTGTAGAGTTACAAGGAGACTATGTTGAAAAACGCCGAGTACTATTTGGACGGTTACAGAGATGGGAGCATCGCTGGGAGAAGTGTGTAGAGCTACAAGGAGACTATGTTGAAAAACGCCGAGTACTATTTGGACGGGTTACAGAGATGGGAACATCGCTGGGAGAAGTGTGTAGAGTTACAAGGAGACTATGTTGAAAAACGCCGAGTACTATTTGGACAGGTTACAGAGATGGGAGCATCGCTGAGAGAATTGTGTAGAGTTACAAGGAGACTATGTTGAAAAACGCCAAGTACTATTTGGACAGGTTACAGAGATGGGAGCATCGCTGGGAGAAGTGTGTAGAGTTACAAGGAGACTATGTTGAAAAACGCCGAGTACTATTTGGACGGATTACAGAGATGATAACATCGCTGGGAGAAGTGTGTAGAGTTAGAAGGAGACTATGTTGAAAAACGTCGAGTACTATTTGGACGGGTTACAGAGATGGGAGCATCGCTGAGAGAAGTGTGTAGAGTTACAAGGAGACTATGTTGAAAAACGCCGAGTACTATTTGGACGGTTACAGAGATCGGAGCATCGCTGGGAGAAGTGTGTAGAATTACAAGGAGACTATGTTGAAAAACGCCGAGTACTATTTGTACGGGTTACAGAAATGGGAGCTTCGCTGAGAGAAGTGTGCAGAGTTACAAGGAGACTATGTTGAAAAACGCCGAGTACTATTTGGACGGGTTACAGAGATGGGAGCTTCGCTGAGAGAAGTGTGCAGAGTTACAAGGAGAAAATGTTTAAGAACTCCGAGTAGTATTTGGACGGGTTACAGAGATGGGAGCATCGCTGGGAGAAGTGTGCAGAGTTACAAGGAGACGATGTTGAAAAACGCCGAGTACTATTTGGACGGGTTACAGAGATGAGAGCATCGCTGGGAGAAATGTGCAGAGTTACAAGGAGACGATGTTGAAAAACGCCGAGTACTATTTGGACGGGTTACAGAGATGAGAGCATCGCTGGGAGAAGTGTGTAGGGTTACAAGGTGACTGTGTTGAAAAACGCTGAGTACTATTTGGACGGGTTACAGAGATGAGAGCATCTCTGGGAGAAGTGTGTAGAGTTACAAGGTGACTGTGTTGAAAAACGCCGAGTACTATTTGGACGGGTTACAGAGATGAGAGCATCGCTGGGAGAAGTGTGCAGAGTTACAAGGAGACTATGTTGAAAAACGTCGAGTACTATTTGGACAGGTTACAGAGATGGGAGCATCGCTGAGAGAATTGTGTAGAGTTACAAGGAGACTATGTTGAAAAACGCCAAGTACTATTTGAACAGGTTACAGAGATGGGAGCATCGCTGGGAGAAGTGTGTAGAGTTACAAGGAGACTATGTTGAAAAACGCCGAGTACTATTTGGACGGATTACAGAGATGAGAACATCGCTGGGAGAAGTGTGTAGAGTTAGAAGGAGACTATGTTGAAAAACGTCGAGTACTATTTGGACGGGTTACAGAGATGGGAGCATCGCTGAGAGAAGTGTGTAGAGTTACAAGGAGACTATGTTGAAAAACGCCGAGTACTATTTGGACGGTTACAGAGATCGGAGCATCGCTGGGAGAAGTGTGTAGAATTACAAGGAGACTATGTTGAAAAACGCCGAGTACTATTTGTACGGGTTACAGAGATGGGAGCTTCGCTGAGAGAAGTGTGCAGAGTTACAAGGAGACTATGTTGAAAAACGCCGAGTACTATTTGGACGGGTTACAGAGATGGGAGCTTCGCTGAGAGAAGTGTGCAGAGTTACAAGGAGAAAATGTTTAAGAACTCCGAGTAGTATTTGGACGGGTTACAGAGATGGGAGCATCGCTGGGAGAAGTGTGCAGAGTTACAAGGAGACGATGTTGAAAAACGCCGAGTACTATTTGGATGGGTTACAGAGATGAGAGCATCGCTGGGAGAAGTGTGCAGAGTTACAAGGAGACGATGTTGAAAAACGCCGAGTACTATTTGGACGGGTTACAGAGATGAGAGCATCGCTGGGAGAAGTGTGTAGGGTTACAAGGTGACTGTGTTGAAAAACGCTGAGTACTATTTGGACGGGTTACAGAGATGAGAGCATCTCTGGGAGAAGTGTGTAGAGTTACAAGGTGACTGTGTTGAAAAACGCCGAGTACTATTTGGACGGGTTACAGAGATGAGAGCATCGCTGGGAGAAGTGTGCAGAGTTACAAGGAGACTATGTTGAAAAACGTCGAGTACTATTTGGACGGGTTACAGAGATGGGAGCATCGCTGAGAGAAGTGTGTGGAGCTACAAGTAGACTATGTTGAGAAACGTCGAGTACTATTTGGACGGGTTACAGAGATGACAGCATCGCTGGGAGAAGTGTGTAGGGTTACAAGGAGACAATGTTGAAAAACGCCGAGTACTATATGGACGGGTTACAGAGATGGGAGCATCGCTGAGAGAAGTGTGTAGAGTTACAAGGAGACAATGTTGAAAAACGCCGAGTACTATTTGGAGGGGTTACAGAGATGGGATCATCGCTGGGAGAAGTCTGTAGAGTCATAAGGAGATTATGTTGAAAAATAAAACAAATAGAAAGAATTCCGAAAAAAAAATATTTTGTTTACTTATTAGGTCGGAAGTTTTTCAGACCACCCTCGTATTGTGAAGAGTAATCGCTGTCATTGAAGGCCAGAGAACAGGTAAGAGACTCGCATCAAAGGCTTTATTTAAATATTTCAGTGTTCAAAAACCACTGCACGTTCAGTAAAACAGGAGGCTTTGGAAGCTAGGTTCATAAACGTGTATCTATGTATTGTTTGCAACACTTCTTATGACGTGTCTTTATGTTTCACACATACACAGGAGTAATTTCGTTTCGTTCCCCTTCATTTATCTTCTGTAGCAATTTCTAAGGACCCGTTTTGAGTGTAGCAACAATCCCTACGGGTTTACCCTCAATACAAGAACAGCGTCATTGCGATGCGTAGGAAATGAAACATTTTATGTGTCTACAAACAAAAGAGCAAACATAAACTAATTGTCATAAATCTATTTGTCAATACGGATATGCATGAAATATGGGTACAGTAAGCCCCAGCTGCAAACTTGTGATCCCCCAGTGTTCCCTCCCCAACCCCACCCCCATAAAAATCTTGCTGCATTAATGGATTATTTCTGTAAATCATAACTAGCCAGCGTGCTCAGTGGCGTGTCATTAAAATTGTTCAGTTATGTGCGTTATATACGAATGACCCCAATCTTTACCATCCCAAAGAAATTCTTTCCCAGCAAAAAGCACTTCCAACACAAAAATTTTTACACATAGTTTCAGAGTTAACCAAACTACCTTTCTATAAAGCCCAGAGTTAAATGTATGCCTGAAGTTGTTCCCTTTGCTCTTTCTTTTAAGCTTTTTTTTATTTTAATCGCAAGTCTATCCTATTTTAACAAACTTATCACAGAATGAATGTGACTAAAAAGGTTAATTGAATACATTTAATGTAACATCACTTCAGAATTACAGTTTTAATATTTAGCGGCAAAATTTGCTGAAGTACACTAAACTACAGTCTGATTTTTAAAAGAGGACACGTGAAGGTCATCAAGCAAGGGTCGCAAAGGGTAAGAGGGGAAGGTCGTTGCTAGGGAAACGTGAACAAAGGTTGCCAGATTGTTACACTAGTGAATCATGTACTCCTAGGCCAGTTATTGCTAGTTGTGTGCGGAAAACCGAGTTTACTTATGTTCAGTTGCGTTGTATATTCTTAGCCTACTTTGTGAAAACACAATTAAAATATGTTGTTATCGAAGCAAGACGTAGTAGCGCTAGGATTAGAGGTGGACCGAGGATTCATGGCCCAAGACAAAGATCAGCTTACGGTCGAGTTGTTACCTTGCATAGTCAAGCTAGAGAATTTGTCTGTTCTCTTAGAGAATTCTTCCAACAGGAAGCAAGACGTAGTGGTGGTAGGATTAGAGGTGGACCGAGGAATCATGGCCCAAGGCAAAGATCAGCTTACGGTCGGGGTGTCACATTGCATAGCCCAGCTAGAGAATTTGTCTGTTCTCTTAGAGAATTCTTCCAACAGGAAGACGAGAGTTTGCTCCTTATCAATGAACAGCTTATTCCTTTTATCCAAAAGCGACAGTCACGTGTCAGTAGATATGCTTGCACGTAAAAGAATTCCTGTGGATCAAAATTCCGGCATATCGGCGACGTTGATATGAACATGTCAATTAACAAAGTCGTTAATAATAGTATATTGCGATATTAATGTATACGGAACGAGTAAAAGTCTGAAAATACGAGACGCTTGTGCCGAGTTTTTCTATTTCCAAGATTCCGTTATGTGCTTACCAAACGATTGCATAACATTTTTTTTACACTGTGTGTATTTATATCAATCTGAGCTTTAGTAGTTAAGATATTAACTAAAATATTAATAAATATAATTGAAGATAAGTGTTAGATTTTAGAAGGTGCATCGCCTATATGTGTTTCTATGGAGAAATATTTACCACACTGTACAAGAATGTCAACTTACGACGCATAGCAACAATAACGGTAATATTGGAATATTAGTTACATAGTACAAACAATTATTTAAAAGAACTCACACGTGTGAAGACACTACAACTCAGTAAATGTGTGAAAAAACTTATTTCTGTTTTTAAAGTAGGCTAATTAACTGTACATATTTTTGTTGAGGTGAGATAACTCGAACCCTTGTTTATATTTCGAGTGTTGAAAGGATAAAGAAAGGGGATCTGCGTTACTTCCTATCTACTGCTGGGCGACATTGCACTACCCCACGTGGAGAAAGAGATGACCTTCACGTACCTCAGAAGAACTAAACCTGCCAACGGCTATTTAGCATAGTAAACGCTTCTTTGGAACATAATTTATGGTTTCCTCTCTTGTTCGTGGGTCGTTATTAATTTAAATGTTACGGTTAGGAAATGCGCAATGTAAGAACATCTCACATACTAACCTGGAGAAAGCGGAATCAGAGCTCTTCTCCATGCTCTTCCTCCAGGATTCCCTGCGGAATGCAGAAGAATGACGATCCCTTCGAGAGCCTGCAACTCCTCCACCAGCACAGGATCTCTCCATTGGCCGGTAAAAGTTGACGCATATCCCATATCGACTTTTCCCTGAGGGAGAGAAACAAATTATGTGTTAATTTACATCTTGAAACATATTAGTAACTAAATTATATTTAACAACTGAAACAGATCAATAAATAAGCTAAGTATATGCGCCTTAGGAACGGAAGTAAATCCGGTGGTCTCGATGATAAAGAGGCCTCTGAGCAAAATTATGCTACACGCCCAATATGTTAGGGGCAATCAAATGAAACCCGGTCAGTGCGTCTAACAGGAAGGTGGCACCACGTAATTGCGTGTATGGTGGCACAATCTACTGGTAGAGCGACTGCAGGGTGCGCTACGTTTGACGTGCATAGCGACAATGTTGTTTCACGCCGAAGGCAAGGTGATCACACAAGCTATCGTCCACTACTGAATATAAAGGCAAATATGCAGTAACAACGAGGAGTGGTTCGATTTTTAGCGCAACTGACCGCCGAATAGCGCAATACTGGAATGGCGCTGTCTTTGAGTCATCTGCAACGTTATCCTGAGGGGGAAAGGGCTTTCTCTCCCATATTGTCGTTGGTGACGAAACATAGTGTCACCATTTTGAACCGCAAAGCAAATGTCAGAGCAAGTAGTGGAAACATGGGAATTCACAACTTCGAAAGAAATCAAAGGCCATATACACGAGTTTGTGCTGATTGCACCTTTCCTTTACGAGGCGTGTGCCTCAGTTGTTTCGTGTTTCCCTTTTTCCCCGTGTGAGCGCGTGAAGGTTGCTTTGGTTCCTCTCTCGGAAAGCTCTCTGAGCTGACGAGTCAAAGTAGTCGGGGTTCTCCTTTCATAGCGCGCGCACGGTGATTTATATTTGTCTTAGCTCCCAGGTGCAGTTCAAAATCATGTAATAACAGATGTTAACAGTGAAATTATGTGTACAAAGTTTAACTTTCGAGGAAGTTTAAGTTAAGGCACTGTAGTGTAATTGTGCAAGTAAGCTGTCAGTGTGAACAAGAGATTTATTAAAGCTTTTAAATTACCAAAGTAAGTTGTATAATTGTACCTTAGCCTCCGGATACAATTCAAGTTCTGGTAAGATCATGATGTTCTTTTTTGACCATAAGGGCTCACTGCTTATTGGCTTCCTGGAACAGGGAACCACCATCAATGCCCAGCGTTATCAAGCCATCTTACATAATCTTAGATGAGCTGTCAGTTCAAAACGCCCAGGCACATCGTCCAATGGCGTTACTCTCATGCATGATAATGCCCACCCACACACTGCCAATGCGGTCAAGACGACATTGCAGCAGTCTCGATGGGAAACGCTGTAACATCCATCGTACAATCTAGACCTTTCACCATGTGACTTTCATATTTGTGGACCTACAAGCTATTCGCGGACATCGATTAATAACGGACGACGAAGTGTGTGAATGGGTCCAGGCCTGGATCCGACAGCAGCCTACTAGCATCTTCAAGGATGGAATCGACCAGTGAGTGGCGCAATGGGATAAATGTGCCGACAGCTTTTTGCGACTGTTTCTGAGTTAATAACATCGTTGCCGTTATTTTATATAAGTGACCGGGTTTCATTTGAATCGCCCTTATAGAATGGGACATTGAGAACCACATCAGGTAAAGAGCGTACGCAAATGAAATCTATTTAAATACGAGCAATAGCCTCATATAGTAGCCCCACACAGATTATCCTGAAAATTCATGACTAAATTTATAATGACTATGAAAATACTATATATAAGCTCGAGGATATCCACCAGGGCAATCCACACAAAGTGAAGAATGAACTCCCCTCTAATGACCATGGAGTTACTGAGCTGTCCCAAAAGGGCTCCCAGCGCCTCCGTGAGGCTTTCCATGGGGCAAGACCTAGAGACTAACAAGGGCCCCCCCCCCCCCAACTGTTCCTGTAGACACAAAACGGGATGGAAGTGGATACGTCACTATGAAAATACTCCTAACATTTAAAATGAAAACAGTGGGGCACATCGATAGACACTAGCAGGCAATGTTTGAGAAAACTCACAGTACAGTTTGCAATGCCATAAAATTGTTAGTGACAATGAATGCATCAATCATGTACTGCACGTGTCTCACGTTCTTCGTTTTAAATCTTTTAATTATTTCAATAGCTGTTATAAATATTAATGTTGGACACCAGTTTCTTCCAATAACTGGATAGTTAACAGTAGAAAGGTGCAAAGTTCCAAATTCATGCAAGCAGTGATAAGTGGTTTGAAAGGTGCAGGATACCAGGGAGCATTAGCTCTATGTACCCTGTACTCATATGAACATAATTACATTTATCGTCCGATACGACTTAACGTTGGAAGTTTTCACTTATCCTGAAAAATGAATGTCTGGTAACTCTAAGCTGTATGTACCCTGTACTCATATGAACATAATTACATTCATCGTCCGATACGACTTAACGTTGGAAGTTTTCACTTATCCTGAAAAATGAATGTATGGTGACTCTAAGCTCTATGTACCCTGTACCCATTTGAACATCATTTCACTCACTGTGACTTTGTGGGTTCGTGAAATGAAAAGTCCAATTTCACCACTCAAAAATGTTCTTTATTTCCACCGACTTACAGTTAAACACTTGCCAATTACACAGAATTGCGTACTGCACACAATTACAATTCACCAGTTCGTCCGTTACAATTGCACTCGTAATTACGTACGGTCTTCTCACTGCGTCCTTACACCAAGAACTGTGTCTGTCTCCTCACTCACTGACTAACTGACTAACTGACTGTCTCTCTGAAACCCCTTTTTTATAGGAATGTCACTGTTTTTCTAGAAGTCTCTGGTTTCCCACAAATCACCCGAACGTTCCAGACCACAGAAGAAGGGGAGAGAAACGTCGAGGGACAGGTGGCACTTCCCTAACCACCCCTCAGTTAGTGACAGAGACTAATGGGAGGCGTGGCTCGGTGGCCTTTGGTTTCCTCACAGCTGTGGGCCTCATGCCTACCGCTAATTGGGTGACACTGCTCCCTCCTCAAAGCTGGTCGTCCCGAACAGCACCATCGTAGCGGGCTAGTCGATCCAGGGGTACCACCAACATCTTTCCTCGGGGAACCTTCTGGATGCGGTAGACCACGTCGTTAATCCTCTTCACCACCCGGTACGGTCTTTGCCATGGCTGCTGGAGCTTCGGGCAGCGTCCCTTGGTCCGGGTAGGACGGTACAACCAGACCAGGTCACCTTGCTGGAACCCTTGGCTGTTGGCTTGCCTGTCATACCTGGTCTTCATGCGGTCGCTCGCCTTCTGGATGTTCTGGCGAGCCATCTCGTGCATGTCGTGGAGATGGTCCACCAAGTTTTCCACATACTCGGTCGCTGGCTGTTTCGCTTCCGGAGGGCTTCCAAAAGCCAGGTCACAAGGGAGGCGTAACTCTCGGCCGAACATTAAGCTGCCTGGCGTCATCCCAGTTGTGTCGTGTGTAGACGAGCGATAGGCCAGCAAGAACAGTGGCACCTTGACGTCCCAGTCTCGCTGATGGCTGGCCACGACTATCCTCAGGTGTTCCTCTAAGGTCTTGATGTACCTTTCGACCATGCCATCCGATTGGGGATGTAGAGGCGTAGTGCGAGTCTTGTTCACCCCAAGCCTTTGCAGTGCCTCCTTCATTAGGTTGGACTCAAAGTTGGTACCCTGGTCACTGTGTAGCTCTAACGGCACCCCAAATCGACAGAACACTTGCTCCACGAGGCAGTCTGTGATTGTCTTTGCCTCTTGGTTTGGGATGGCATACACCTCCGGCCACTTGGTGAAGTAGTCCACGACCACCATCGGGTACTTGTTGCCTCGGTCGGAAACTGGGAACGGTCCAGCAATGTCAACGGCGATCCGTTCGAATGGCGCTCCGACGTTGTACTGCTGCATGCGACCCCGGCTCCTAGTCTGGGGGCCACGACTCGCCGCGCACACGTGACACTGACGGCACCATCTCTCAGCATCTGCTCGGAGTCTCAGCCAGTAGTAGCGCTGCCGTAGTTTGTCAATCGTTCGGTTCGCTCCCAGGTGTCCTCCCGAAGTACCGGCGTGCACTTCCTCCAGGACTTTCGGGACCTTACTCCGGGGAAGTACCAACTGCTCTCTCTGCGTCTTCCCATCGGGTGATTCCCATACCCGGAACAGCACGCCCTCTCTGGTCTTCAACGAGTCCCATTGGGCCCAGTACGACTTGTAGGTGGCGCTCCTCGGTGCGATGTCCTCCCAGGTTGGTCTCATCCCTACCTCCACTTCCCTCAAGAGTGGCCCCAAGTCTGCGTCCGCCAGCTGCTCCCTCCTCAGGCCTGCGCTATCCCAGCCTTCAGCAGGCACTGCCACAACTACTCGGACTGCTGCGGCACGCTCCTTCTCGTCCACTCTTGTGCACTGGCCGCACTCTTCTGGACAGGGTCTTCGGGACATGGCGTCTGCGTTACCGTGGCTCTTCCCTCTACGATGTTCCGAGGTGAAGTCGTACTCCTGCAGCCTCTGCACCCAACGTGCTGTCTGGCCTTCCAGGTTCTTAAAGGTCAATAGCCAGGTTAGGGCGGAATGGTCAGTCCTCAGGTGGAATGGCTGACCGTACAGGTACTTGTGGAAGTGCTCCAATGTCTTTACTACCGCCAGTAACTCCCGTCGGGTGACGCAGTAGTTCTTCTCTGCCTTGGATAGCGTCTTGCTGTAATAGGCTATCACCCGCTCATGGCCGTCCTGGATCTGCGACAGGACACCTCCAATGCAATGGTCGCTGGCGTCGGTGTCCACAATGAAGGCGCCACCCGGTTGTGGGAAACCCAAAATTGGAGCACTGCACAGGGTCTCCTTTAGGTGCCGGAAAGCGTTTTCGGCGTCCTCTGTCCACACATAAGGCCGGTGTTCCTCCGTCAGGCGGGTGAGGGGTTTTGCGACGTTAGAGAACCCCTTTATGAAGCGGCGGTAATAACTGAAGAGCCCCAGGAAACAGCGCAACTCTTTCCTATCCTTTGGGCGAGGCCAATCTCTCACAGCCTGTGTCTTCTCCGGGTCTGTGGCCACTCCGGTTGCCGAGACTATGTGGCCCAAGTAGTTAACTTCCTTGCGGAAGAGCTGGCACTTCTTCGCGTTCAGCTTCAAGTTGGTCGCTTGCAGTCTCTGTAGCACCTTACTCAGATTCTCGAGGTGATCTTCAAAAGTCTTCCCGACGATGATGATGTCGTCCAGGTATAGCAGGCAGGCATCGTAAGTCAGCCCTCTCATCACTGACTCCATAAGGCGCTGGAAGGTAGCTGGTGCGTTGCAGAGGCCAAAGGGCATAACCGTGAACTGCCAGAGCCCTTGGCCCGTCGAGAATGCAGTCTTCTCCTTGTCTCTCGGGTCTAGAGCTACCTGCCAGTAGCCCGACTTCAGGTCCAGGGTCGAGAACCACTGTGCACCAGCTAGCGTGTCCAGGGTGTCGTCAATCCGGGGTAAGGGAAAACAGTCCTTCCGGGTGACGGCGTTCAACTTTCTGTAGTCTACGCAGAAGCGCAGCTCGCCGTTCTTCTTTGTCACCAAGACTACAGGGGAACACCAAGGGCTGTCAGACTCTTCAATCACTCCCCTGGATCTCATGTCCTCCAGCATGTCTCGCACCGCCCCTTGCTTCGCCAGCGGAACGCGTCTATGTGGTTGCCGAATAGGCCGGGCGTCCCCGGTGTCGATGCGGTGAAGCACTTTGTCCGTGCGGCCGTAGTCACTATCACCTTGGCTGAAGACGCGCTGATACCGCCTTAGCAGCTGTCGAACCTTCTCCAGCTGTTCTGTGGTCAGGTGGTCGGCCGCCCTCTCCACCAAGCCTTCTAGCCGGGGCCCCAGGTGTTGCTTCGGCGCCGGCTCTAGTGTCTCGTCGATAGCTGTTACGCTCACCACGGGCTCGCACATTCCCAACTCCGTCCTGGCCTGGACGTCGTGATCGGCGTCCGTAGGATTTAGCAGTCTCACGGGCACCTCCTCTCGGCACGGCAGCAATGCCCTGGCTACACACAGTCCGTTTACAGGCGTCTTCTGGTCCAGCATCATGTTCCTGGTTCTCTGGCCCACCAGTCGCGCCGTCACCACCACCTCGCTCCTCGCGGGAACAACCACGTCTTCGTCCAAGACAACCCTGCAAATTCCAAGGCGCTCTTCGGGTTGACGGAGTATAACCTCTTCTCCGTTAAGCCGCAGGACCTTCTTGCCGACGTCGACCGTCGCCTCATGGCTCCTGAGGGCATTCAGTTCCAGGATCACCTCCTCAGCCACCTTCGCGACGAACACCCACAGACGCACGGCACTCCGTCCCAAGTTCAGCTCCAGCAGGGCCTCCCTCTCCACAGGCAAGGTGTCGCCCGATGCCGTGACAAGCTGGTATGGCCGGCTTGGCTTCCTTGTTGGCACACCCTTCGCCACGTCAGGTCTGATGATGGTCACGGCCGCCCCGGTGTCCACCAGCACGCGGCACGGCTTTCCTCTTATCCAACCGTCCGCGATGAGGCTGTCATCCATACGCCGGTTGACGGCGTGCAGTGTCACTCGAGGGGATGGTGGTGATGGCGCCGACGTGCCCCTCTCCACGACGACCCTTACTCGTTTTCCGGCTGCTCTTCCTGGTGTGGGCAGTCTCTCTGCAGGTGTCCGGGCTGTCCACACCCCCAACACAGGCCACTAGGTGTTCGCCGGCGTCCCTCAGCTGGTCTTCTGTCCCCGGCGTAGCGGACACTCCTCGTTCTCGACGTCGGGATGGATGTTATCTTGGCCGCCTCCATCCTTAATGCCGCTGTCAGCGCCTCGTGGATGGTTTTATATTCCCCGAGCATTAGGCGCTGACGAATCTCCGTGTCCCGTACCCCGTCGACAAAATTGTAGGCGGCTTCCCGGGATACGAACTCCAGTGGCAGGTCAACCAAGGCCTTGCTAGCCAGCTGCTCGATCGCAATGGGGAACTCCTGCAGCGTCTCCCCCGGCTGCTGTGACCTTGCCTTTAGCTGGCTGCGGTATGCTGCGGGTAAGCGGTGGTTCCCGAAGCGATTCTCCAGGGCTTCCCAGATGTCCTTGGGCGCCGCCGTCGTCTGCACCGCGTTTAGGACTTCCGCGGCTCTTCCCTGGAGGCTGGCTATTAACTGTGTGGCCTCCTCCTCCAGTGACCATCCGTTGTGCCTGGCCACTGTGTCGAACTGGCGGCGGAAGACCTCAAACGTTGACGCGCCGTCATACTTGGGAGGTTTGACGCGCGCAGATGTGTCGCGTCCCGGCGCGTCGGCCTTCAAATCCTTCAGCTTCCTGCCGACGACGTCCTCCACCATGGCGTTCAGGGACTTCGCGCTGCTGTCGGCTTTCCTTTCCAGGTCGTTAACGCGGCTCGCCAGGTCCTCGACGCGCTCGTCCACTTGGCCCATCCGCTTGCCCAGCTCCGTCACGTCATCCCTCACGCCGGCCAACTGTTCTTCAAATTTGGCAGCGAGAGCCTCGTTCGCCACCTTCATTTCCGTGGTCAGTTCGGCCATCTTTGAGGTCATTGTCGTGGCCAAGTTGTTGTTAGCCGTTTCCGTCTTCGCTGTTAATTCGGCCTTCATTTCTTCCATCTTCCCGGTGATGTTGTCGTTGGCCGTCTTCATTTCTTTCAACTCGGCGGTGATGTTGTCGTTGGCCGTCTTCATTTGTTTCAACTCTGCGGTGATGTTGTCGTTGGCCGTCTTCATTTGTTTCAACTCTGCGGCGATGTCGTCGTTGTCCGTCTTCATTTCCGAGGTCAGTTCGGCCTTCATTTCCATCATCTTCTCCAAAATCTTTTCCAATGCCGCGTCCATGGTTGTAATGTTCGGTGATGTTTTCCCGCTTCCTGACACCAGTGTGACTTTGTGGGTTCGTGAAATGAAAAGACCAATTTCACCACTCAAAAATGTTCTTTATTTCCACCGACTTACAGTTAAACACTTGCCAATTACACAGAATTGCGTACTGCACACAATTACAATTCACCAGTTCGTCCGTTACAATTGTACTCGTAATTACGTACGGTCTTCTCACTGCGTCCTTACACCATGAACTGTGTCTGTCTCCTCACTCACTGACTAACTGACTAACTGACTGTCTCTCTGAAACCCCTTTTTTATAGGAATGTCACTGTTTTTCTAGAAGTCTCTGGTTTCCCGCAAATCACCCGAACGTTCCAGACCACAGAAGAAGGGGAGAGAAACGTCGAGGGACAGGTGGCACTTCCCTAACCACCCCTCAGTTAGTGACAGAGACTAATGGGAGGCGTGGCTCGGTGACCTTTGGTTTCCTCACAGCTGTGGGCCTCATGCCTACCGCTAATTGGCTGACAGTCCGATATGACAACGTTGAAGGCTTGTTCTTATCCTGAAAAATGAATGTCTGGTGACTCTAAGCTCTATGTACCCTGTACTCATTTGAACATCATTTCATTCATCGTCCGATATGACTTATCGTTGGAGGTTTTCCCTTATCCTGAAAAATGAATGTATGGTGACTCTAAGCTCTATGTACCCTGTACTCATTTGAACATCATTTCATTCATCGTCCGATATGAATTATCGTTGGAGGTTTTCCCTTATCCTGAAAAATGAATGTATGGTGACTCTAAGCTCTATGTACCCTGTACTCATTTGAACATCATTTCACCCATCGTCCGATATGACAACGTTGAAGGCTTGCTCTTATCCTGAAAAATGAATGTCTGGTGACTCTAAGCTCTATGTACCCTGTACTCATTTGAACATCATTTCATTTATCTTCCGATATGACTTAACGTTGGAGGTTTTCCCTTATCCTGAAAAATGAATGTCTGGTAACTCTAAGCTCTATGTACCCTGTACTGATTTGAACACCATTTCATCCATCGTCCGATATTACAACGCTGGAGGTTTTCAATTATCCTAAAAGATGAATGTCTGGTAACTTTTAGTTCTATGTATCCTGTACTCATTTGAACATCATTTCATTCATATTCCGATATGACTAAACGTTGGAGGACGTCAAGAAGGAAAAGAAAAAAATTGAGTCACTAAAAGGAATCTCAAACCTGTTGAGAACCATGAACTTTGGGAGCTGACCTTTAATGAAATAATAAAGCGAGGGCATCTAATTAATAAATTGAACATAGATATGATGGAAAATAAAGAAGAACTTAATCAGGAAATATTGGGAATGAACACAGATATGAAACATGGCGAGTTTAGAACTAACATAATGGGGGATAAATCGTGAAAATTAAACCCAATATGGAAAGAAGAGAGCTTAAGGTTGCTAAAGAAGAAATAGGAATGGCTAAGAGTACAACTGCATGACTGGGAGATTGCGGATGCCAGTCACAAGATAGGAAGAAAGATCGATGTCCGATTTATTCCTTGAAAATAGTTTACGAGGCGCTGGGAGACGTTTTATTGACAGAGATTTGACAGACGGAAGTTCCAATTGGTGCAATAAATGAAGACGAGAGTCGTAATTTCCGCCTTTGGATAGACCGAAGAGTGATCGCTGAGAACGCTATAAATACCCATGAATTTTCCTCCAGCAATCAGAAACCTTAGAGCTTTCCGTTAAAGTGTCGCTGCCTTCCATGTTTACAACAGGACTGTTCTACTCTCTGTTTCATGTAACCTTGCCCCGCTGACATGTATCACTCCGCGTGCAACTACCTTCCCCCTCACCCTAATTGGCTAATGTTTTCGCGCCATAGGCCATAGGCGGTGTCATCCCGTCACATTTAAAACTGCAGTAAACGTCATAATAATTGCCAGGGAGATAGATAAAATCATACAAATAACAATTTGAAGGCATGCAAAAGTACAAGTTTATAATGAAACTGAGCAAGTTGAAACTGAATGAATGAGCAATGAAACCGAAACAAGTTTATAATGAAAGGCGTTCGGCCTTTTCCACTGGGTTGTCTTTAAGCCAGCATACATACCTTGCAAAAATGCTTGTCTTTCAGTCTTAAAAGTCGTGTCACGTCATACTTGTCGTGTGCCCTTCATTCACCCAAGTCTCGTCAAGGTAGTATATTTTGCGACTGGTATCTCAGTACAGTCTGATTGTCCTTAAATAACGTCTTGCCCACACAGCAATATCGCCCCTGGAGTGCTAAGTTTTCCTGTTGTCTCAATTTCATGTCACGATGTTCCTACGCACCTAACACTCACACCTGTAAGTTCAGAGCACAGCTGTTCGACTTCTCTCACTGACAAAGACGGATTCTTCTCTGTGAGTGCATTAAACACATGCACCACAATTAATTTTTCGCCTGTTTGTAAAGGTTTTCCCTTGCGATGCTACAGCGAAAAACTGGCGGTAGACTCTGCCATTATACATATAATAAGTACACGCGCAATAAACGGTCAATAAAATAATTTAGCTCTCGAACTCGGCACAACACACCTTCGAATGGCGATATATGACTAATCCAGTTCAAAACAAGGTCAGTGATAAAAGTCATATAAACAAGTATGTCATCACTGCCGCTAAATCACGTGTTATTGTGCCATGTGCTTGAAAGCAAAGGAACCTCCTCTTTACTTCGTTTAAGAATTAACATGCATTTCAGATATATCAACTCTGTTGCGTAATATATTTAATTCAAAGAGTTACGAAAATATAAATTTGATAATTCTATTTCAACATAAAACGATATATCACCATGTTAAATAACGAACAGTCTATACTACAATAGCAGCCAATGAGAGCTGATAAGGTCACGTGACCGTTAAGAGATTACGGGCCAAGCTTATGTGAAACAAGGATTAGTTTAAGATTGTAACGAAAGCGTGCCAGCAATACATGAAGACTCTCCAGGTCATCACGGAGTAGATAGAAAGCTGACACATCTGGAATATCAGAGCACAGCAGAAGCCAATGACTCCAATATCATCCAATATCATCCCGACCTCCCGAGGGAGTTTATTACAATTGGAGCGGACGGCTCTGCCCCAAAGTGAGAATAAAGATGTATGGGAGATTAGGACAAGAAAGAGATGAGAGTGTGAATGGGATGAGGGGGGGGGGGAGATTGTTCGTAAAGCCCGGGAGAAGCTAAAGGAGGTCAAACACAGGGCATGTTACACAATGAGAAAGTAGGAGGAGAGCGAATTGCAAAGCTAATTTTTGGAACTGCAAGGGTCACACTGAACCGCGCGTGTGGCGACATCTATGATAAGGGTAGACATGGCTACCAAAATAGCTTGCTTCTACTTGTGACACATTCTATGTCATAAACATCTTTATTAAAATATCGTACACAAGTTTTCATTTTTGTTTCCAAATAAGGCTAAGACAACAATGATGAAATTAACAACATTAACTACAAGGACTTATAAACTACCTACGGATACAGTAAAAATATATCACATGAGCTTTATGATAGGGATAATTGTATATGGAGCTGTAATATGGGAAAAGAGATAAAAATATCAGAAATATATTAAAATAATTAGAAGTGCTCAAAGACAAGCTTTAATAAGATGCTTAGGAGTCGTAACAACAACACCAACTTAAGCTCTTTTAGTAAGTTTGGCAACTTGGCCTATAGACTTAGTAATAAAACATAGAGCAGCAAATTATGGTCTCAAAAGAAAAGATTTCTTAAAAATTGAACGTTATAGGTGAATATTGTAGGAATAAGGCTAAAATCAATAGGAAGCTTTCAAGAGATTGGTAACATGAATGGCATACATCACTTCAAGGAATAAGCACTTATACTTTATATCCTAATATAAATGAAAGATTACAATTAAAAGATATAGTACCAACAAAATTAGGTATCCAATACTTAACGCGACATGGATCATATAATGTGTACTTTAATAAAATTGGAAGGTCTGACACCAGTAATTGTGATCGATGTAATTTAGAAGACACTCCAGAACACGCCCTATTTGAATGTCATAAATATGATGAATTTTTACGTGAGGAAAGGAAACAGCCAGAAAGTAAATATGTTTGGGACGAAGTTAGAAACACAAATGACTTCAAAATACTTGAAACGGCAGCAGGGAAGGTTTCCATTGTAATTATGGAGAAATATAAACAATAAGGTATAAGGAAACATAATAACCAAGTACTACAGGTCGGTGTTCGAAATCAATCACCACAAATTAGAAGATCTGAGACTTAAGACAACGTAATAGGATAGTAACGTGAGATTTAATAAATAAAAGTTTGTATAAATTATTTCTACATAACTTTTCCGTTTAGTTTACCTTGCAAATGTAAAGCTACTGATAGGAGCTAGTTAGGTAAGTTTTTGTAATTTAAGTATAACATGTATCTGCAAAAACTATTTAATGTCTTAATGTAAAATGTTATTGTAAATAAGAAAATAATTAATATTGTAAAAATAGGTCTAGGTGTAGCTTCAAGATGCCGAGACAAAAATAAAGCAGAATTTATTTATTTATTTATGTATTTACTTATTTATTTACTTATTTGTTTATTTACTTATTTATTTAGTAACTTATTTATTAACTTATTTATTTATTATTTTCAAATCCTCTAATGCCGGAGTTTGTTAGATAATTTTTTTTTTTCCATTTTGTACACATAAAGAGAATCCTCAGTTTAAATTTCACTCACAATACACAACTTTCACAATGTTTCACTACCCCGCACTATACCAGCATCATCCTTAGTTTATGTAGCGATGTGAACAAAGCAGGAAAATGTATTACTCCGCCGGCGACTGTCATTGGAGGGAATATTAGAATAGCATGTGTATTACGCACGTTGTAATTAAACTTCCAATTGCTAAAGTTTCTTGATTTTGTGGCATTTGTGCTTACACATAAAACTGAAATACTCCACTCTGTTTTTAAACTAAATGAAATAAATAACTATTTTATTCCTACATCTAAAATCAATAAAAATGGAAATTAAATTAGTAGCGTGCGTTAGCTTCTGTTTCTATGACTGCCCTCATTCTGTGGGGCAAGGATGAGAACAAATGCCTAGTTAAATTTTTACGAGATGATACTTCGCATTGTATGCCAGCAGCATCCATAACACATAAATGAGCTCGAGTGTTTACACAACCAACATTAAGGTAATTTTCTAATAACATTGTATTTATTTTGAAAACGACAGGAATATTTTGTTTGCATTTTTATAAATGAATGTGTTTTAACTATTATTATTTATCAAAAAAAAGCATAAGGCATTGCTATTAAAGTGACAATAACAAAAACAAATATGCACATCGAGGATACGAACTCATCTTAGTCTACTTAGGAGACACATACGTTTTACCGCTCGGCTATCATGCATACGGCCAAGCCGCACCTTATCTATGGCATAGCCTTGAAATAAAGCCAGAGTGGTATCAAAGCGTTTATTGTGAACGCAGTTTCATCGAATTCTTCTGATGTTTTTGGAATACAACTTTGTTTCTGGTAGCTGTTCTTTTTTCCCCTAGGTCTATATAAATCTTTTAAATCCAACATCACTGATGTAGAAAACGGCTTCATTAATGCTTCTTAACAAATACATTATAGTATAACCTTAGCAAAATGACGGACAGGGTCCAAAAGTCCCTAAACAAACACACAGAAGAAATAATCAAAACTCAAGCGCAAATGTAAATGGTATAGCTAACACAGTGGACATAAAACCAAGCTCAAGGAAATAAAACACAATAGGACTTAAGTGAAAACAACAAAGACATAGGCGACCTTCAAGAACGAAATTAAAAGCATTGACAAGAAACTATAAGATAAATGTGTCGCAATGGAAGACGGGATACTACTGCTAATAACTCAACCAACGATAACAACCAATTAGAATAAAACGTGAAAAGATTACGGAAGCAAAGGTAAAGTAGAAAAAACGGAACAACAATATCATCAAAAGTAAGGGGCTCTACAAGGGCATGAGAAAAATAGACACCAAAATAACCATGGCCCACCTCTGTGGTAACGTGTCTCACATTCAAGAAGACCCTAGTTCAAATCCCGGTCAGGGTGAGTTACCTGAATGAGCTTTTTCTGCGGGTTTCGCGGATCCTGAATGATAAATGTGTGGTAACTCTAAGCTCTATGTACTCTGTAACATTTGAACATAATTTCATTCATCATCTGATATGAATTAACGTTGGAGGTTTTCCCTTATTCTAAAATATGAATGTCTGGTAACTCTAAGCTCCATGGACCCTGCAAATTTCACTCATCGTCCGATATGACTTAACGTTGGAGGTTTCCCCTTATCCTGAAAGATGAATGTCTGGTAACTCTCAGCTCTATGTATCCTGTACTCATTTGAACATCATTTCATTCATTGTTCGATATGACTTACTTTGGAGGTTTTCCCTTATCCAGAAAGATGAATGTCTGGTAACTCTAAGCTCTATGTACCCTGTACTCATTTAACATCATTTGATTCATCGGACGATATGACTTAACGTTGGAGATTTTCCCTTATCCTGAACGATGAATGTCTGGTAACTCTAAGCTCTATGTACCCTGTACTCATTTAACATCATTTGATTCATCGGACGATATGACTTAACGTTGGAGATTTTCCTTTATCCTGAACGATGAATGTCTGGTAATTCTAAGCTCTATGTATCCTGTACTCATTTAACATCATTTCATTCATCGTACGATATGACTTAACGTTGGAGATTTTCCCTTATCCTGAACGATGAATGTCTGGTAACTCTAAGCTCTATGTACCCTGTACTCATTTAACATCATTTGATTCATCGGACGATATGACTTAACGTTGGAGATTTTCCCTTATCCTGAACGATGAATGTCTGGTAACTCTAAGCTCTATGTACCCTGTACTCATTTAACATCATTTGATTCATCGGACGATATGACTTAACGTTGGAGATTTTCTCTTATCCTGAACGATGAATGTCTGGTAACTCTAAGCTCTGTGTACCCTGTACTCATTTAACATCATTTGATTCATCGGACGATATGACTTAACGTTGGAGATTTTCCCTTATCCTGAACGATGAATGTCTGGTAACTCTAAGCTCTATGTACCCTGTACTCATTTAACATCATTTGATTCGTCAGATATGACTTAACGTTGGAGATTTTCCCTTATCCTGAACGATGAATGTCTGGTAACTCTAAGCTCTATGTACACTGTACTCATTTGAACATCACTTCATTCATCGTACGATATGACTTAACGTTGGAGATTTTCCCTTATCCTGAACGATGAATGTCTGGTAACTCTAAGCTCTATGTACCCTGTACTCATTTGAACATCATTTCATTCATCGTCCGATATGACTTAAGGTTGGAGATTTTCCCTTATCCTGAAAGATAAATGTCTGGTAACTCTAAGCTCTACGTACCCTGTACTCATTTGAACATCATTTCATTCATCGTCCGATATGACTTAAGGTTGGAGATTTTCCCTTATCCTGAAAGATGAATGTCTGGTAACTCTAAGCTCTATGTACCCTGTACTCATTTGAACATCATTTCATTCATCGTCCGATATGACTTAAGGTTGGAGATTTTCCCTTATCCTGAAAGATGAATGTCTGGTAACTCTAAGCTCTATGCACCCTGTACTCATTTGAACATCATTTCATTCATCGTCCGATATGACTTTGGAGGTTTCTTCTTATCCAGAACACTGAAGTCTCGTAGCCCTAACCTGGGCTCACTTGAGTATCATTTTATTCATCATTTTATTTGGTCATTTGATATTTCTTCAAAATTGTTAGCAATGAACTGGATATTACTTATTAGCTGTTCTGACATAAGGTGCTTTGCTTCTTATATTGAAGCAAGTGAAGGACATTTACTATTGCAACACTCTGATGCTAGGACTTCGCTTAATACAGTACAGGATCCAAGTACCCCATTTGGTCATAATAGGATTTGGAAGCAATGGGATACCTGGTTCTGCTTGTCTAAAGATTCTTCATCTTGCAGGCAATTTCGAATGCTTTCTTTAAGTGAGAAATGAAACGGTCTACATTCGGAAATAAGGATCATGCATGTTCAGCGACTTTGTGCATTGTGTAGTACACGTCACGTGCCCAATTTTGGAGACAGCTGCTGTATTTTCTTTTCTGCCTTTTGAATGTATGAGGATCCATCAGTACTAGCAGAACATTTTCTCTTTTAACAGCGCGTGACCTTCCAATAACAGCACAAGTTGATGACTAATTCAGTTGACAATTTATACCTTGTACACAACTAATTTCACGAATTTTTGGCTAAACTTCCGGGCCCTAATAATTACTAAGAGTCGTATTCATGGTTAGACTTGGTCCGGACCGACATGTTACTTCCGGTAGACTAACGGTGGACCATCGATTTTCTTATTCATAAACCGGAATCAGCGATAGTCCGGGGACCAAGCACGTTGGTCCGGCTCAAATTTTAGTCCACCTCCGAGGGGTAGATTAAAGGCGGACTATCTTTGTAACATGGACGATAATGAAGTGATGAATGTAGCTGTATTGCGCAGAATTCGTGAAATAAGACGACGGAGGAAAACTTATCTACCAAGAATAGAAATTATTGCGAAGTACGACGACCCAAACTTCAAAAGGAGGTACAGGTTTAGTAAAGCAAACGCCAGAAAGCTGATAGAAATGATTCGTCGTAACCTGTACGTCAGGGACGATAACCGAGGCCTGACACTCAAATCCTAACAGCACTTCGGTATTATGCAAGAGGAGGATATCAAGACAACTTTGCTGTCCTGCATCAGTAAGCCGCATTATCAGTAAACTCGTTATAAATTTCCCTCCATGCCTCCTCCTTTCTCATATTTGTATTCGTCGACACGGATTTACTTTCTATACTGTTCATTCTTTTTTGAAGGCTAGAGAAAACATTGGTCTTCCTCTGACCAATTGATATCACGTTTCTTCATATTATCCATATTCACAGCACAGCAAACTTTGTTACTTAACCTCAAACAGCAGCAGCAACCGTAAGAATGATTAAGAAACAGCTGCGAAACTACCAAAGAGATTTATAAACTTGTAGATAGACTGTGGTTTGTTTAGCACTCTATAGGACTCGCGCATGCGCAGAAGAATCTTTCTACGTCGTATAACATATGCTCCGTGCTGGATCACGGCTTTACCTGGTTCGAGGCTTTTTATCGCCTATGAATACCAAAAAGTTAGATCGCCTTTGGTCTGGAGCAGGTTAGTCGGAAGATAGTGTAGATCAAAGTAATAAATAAATAAATAAATAAATAAATAAATAAATAAATAAATAAATAAATAAATAAATAAATAAATAAATAAATAAATAAATAAATAAATAAATAAATAAATAAATAAATAAATAAATAAATAAATAAATAAATAAATAAATAAATAAATAAATAAATAAATAAATAAATAAATAAATAAATAAATAAATAAATAAATAAATAAATAAATAAATAAATAAATAAATAAATAAATAAATAAATAAATAAATAAATAAATAAATAAATAAATAAATAAATAAATAAATAAATAAATAAATAAATAAATAAATAAATAAATAAATAAATAAATAAATAAATAAATAAATAAATAAATAAATAAATAAATAAATAAATAAATAAATAAATAAATAAATAAATAAATAAATAAATAAATAAATAAATAAATAAATAAATAAATAAATAAATAAATAAATAAATAAATAAATAAATAAATAAATAAATAAATAAATAAATAAATAAATAAATAAATAAATAAATAAATAAATAAATAAATAAATAAATAAATAAATAAATAAATAAATAAATAAATAAATAAATAAATAAATAAATAAATAAATAAATAAATAAATAAATAAATAAATAAATAAATAAATAAATAAATAAATAAATAAATAAATAAATAAATAAATAAATAAATAAATAAATAAATAAATAAATAAATAAATAAATAAATAAATAAATAAATAAATAAATAAATAAATAAATAAATAAATAAATAAATAAATAAATAAATAAATAAATAAATAAATAAATAAATAAATAAATAAATAAATAAATAAATAAAATCTGAATATTCTACCCCGGCACCTAGACAACTATACCGGGGCATATATCCAAATTTTCTCTTTATTTTTCCATAAAATCCTTACAAATGTTATAATTATACAAATCTCTCAGAAAACTACTCTACAAAAATAAAATGAAATAAAATAACAGAAATAAACACAAAAAAGCAAAAAACAAAAGAAAACAACTATAAAAATTACAAAATCCTTATTTCCTAAATCTATATCTAAATCTACTAATTCTGTAGTCCACCATGGCCTCTGCCATCACTCTCTCCCACCGCCGCCCATGCAGTCAACTCCATTCTTAGATTATTCAATAATTCTTCCCGTCTTATCCTATTTTGTATTCTAGAACTCCTTCTTGGAT
This sequence comes from Mantis religiosa, assembly GCA_030765055.1. Taxonomy (NCBI): domain Eukaryota; kingdom Metazoa; phylum Arthropoda; class Insecta; order Mantodea; family Mantidae; genus Mantis; species Mantis religiosa. The sequence goes on from CM060955.1 coordinate 157,860,773, forward strand.
CTTGTACTATTCTTCGCCTATTATCAACTCTTTCTCCTTTGAATATTTTTACCTCCCATGCTTTCTTACTTACAAAGTTAGTCAAAACTTGTAATTTATTTACCAATTGTTGATCTCGAATTATGTCATATACGATATATCCTGCTAGCGCATGCCTCTCTTCTTGTTGGTGAATTGCATATCTTCCACATTCAAATACTACATGTTCAGGATTATCTTGTTTGTTACATAGTTCACATATATCATTTTCAGTTTTATTGATTTTCTTCCAATAGGTCTTATAAGGTCCGTGTCCAGTTATATAATGTATAAATCCCTTTGTTGGTTGAATAAAATTCAATTTTAGTCTCTCTTTGACGTTCTGAAAAATTTCAAACACTCTTCTACCTTCTAGACTGTCTGTCCATTCTTTTTGCCATTTATCTTTTAAACTATTTTTAATCACCCAAGATTTGTTTGTTCTGACTCCAGTTATATTATAAACTTTTTCTAAGTTTCCTTTTTTCGCCCAAAATTTTGCGCCCTTCAATCTTATTAATAAATCAATCGGCCAAATGGCCGTTGTTACTAGCAATGCCATAGTTGGTGTTGTTTTTACAGCTCCTGTCAGACGTAATAATACTTTTCTTTGCGTTCTTCTCAACAATCTTCTTATTTGTACATCATCCATCCTTTCTGCCCAAACTGCTGCCGCATAAGTCATAATTGAAGCAAAAATGGTGTTATGATATATCTGTATGTTACGCAATGGAAGTACAAAATTTAAATTGGTTATTCTTGCTAGCTTAAGCATTATTTTCTCTGTTTTCTGCCTAATATACTCCGTGTGTTTTCTGAAATGAAATTTTTCATCTATCATGATACCCAAATATCTCATCTCTTTTTCCCGTTTAATGTTCTGATTATTTATCTTCACTGTAGGATCCCGCTTTAAATTTCCCTTAAAAAGCACATAATTTGACTTGTTTGGTGCAATTTTTAGTTTTGTTCTGAAACACCAATTTGATAATGTATTTGTAACTTCTCTTGCTTTATTTTCTAGCTCTAGTCTGCTCTGTCCATCCACCATTATGACTATGTCATCAGCATACGCTATTACATCCAAAACCTTATGATCTCTTTCCAGTAGTTCTAATAAATCTTCTGATAAAATATCCCAAAAGAGGGGCCCCAAGATAGAACCCTGAGGGCAACCCTTGGTTATCTTCTTCCTAGTTTCAAAATTTGATCCACCAATGAATACTTCTCTATTGGAACAATAATCCTTTAATAAATTATAAATAGTACTTGAATATTTCTTGTCTTTTAAAATGCCGAAAAAATACGGCCACCATAAATTATATCAAAGTAATAACTGTGAATATGGTTGTAATACTCTCCGGTGGCGGAATGGTTCAAACAGCACCATCCCCTGAAAGCCTGGGATTCGTACACCTCCGCCGATCCAAAGGAACGAGTATTTACAGAGAGTAAATTGCTTACCATGCAACATTGAAGCTACAACTGGCACTTAAAAAGCCAACCAGGGTGAAAGTTGAAGTGAAATGGAGAAAGAAAAACTACTCAAGATTAATTGTCCTTCCCTAGTGACCTAAGAAAAGCCCCGAAAAAATAGAGTTCAGGAAGGAACTCTGGAAAGGGTGGCACAGAATCTACAGCCTGAGCCCGATAAGAAACTACTATCAATTCAACTATAATGCACGAGATTTAACTTGACACTTTTTGCACTATCCTTGTCTAGTTGGGGCACTGGGTTTCTTTCCTTGAAGTGGTCAATCCCTTTTAAAGCCCTATTGCATTCCCTACCTACCTGCTGTGGTACGAGGGTAAGCACAAGCTGGCATCAGAGGTGTTGCAGGTGATGTGTTGGAAACATGAAACATATTTTTAGAAGTTAAAAATTTTGTAATTATTTTAAACATACTGCTGGGAATAGCGCTATTGTCTGCATTAGTTCTAGGAGGTGTGGTACGAAAGGGAAAAACTATAAGATCAGATGGTAGGGAAATTGTGATTAGGGTTCATACATCTTTTACAGGCGAATATGAGGCCCTAAAATGCGGAAAGCCAACTATATCAGTGTCGAGCATAATTCAAAGAACTGCTGCAGCTACAGGTATTTCATCTCGTAATGTCAAAACAATACTTAAAGAACAAAATAAAGCGAAAGTAAGTGGTAATATTATAGAGGACTCCTGGTAACAAAACGTCCGAATGCAAAACCCAAAAAAACAACAATAGACTCTTACTGTACCGCTGTAATAAGATAATCTATTTACTCACTCTATCGGACTGATTTTCTGCCCAGCTTGGAAGACACAAAGTTCTAAAAGAAAAAAAAAAAATGTTCAACAGGAGTTTATGGAGTTTATGGAGCTTGCGAAAAGTACAAGTACAAGAAAAGTACAAGAAAAGTACAAAAAAAAACCACACACACGCACACGCACACGCAGAGGCACACGCGCACGCACGCGCGCGCGCACACACACACACACACACACACACACACACACACGACTGGACATTGAAGATCTGAATGCCAGACTTTCGGTCTCAAGCCAGATAAGGGCTAGTCCCTCTAGTGGCAGTGGAGTGTTTTGAAAGGAAGGATAATATAGGCAGAAGATGAGGTTGGAGTTATATATAAGCCATCTGATGTGTTATTTTATGTGTCTAGAAGCAGTCTTGGGCGTTTGTAGCGCTCTCCAGGATCGATGTCGTACTCACCTAGACCGCGGATGAGGGAGTTGAAGTTGTGGATGAGTTTTTGATAGAAGGAACGTGAACGGGTATGGATGTAGTCTGTTATTGTGGGGATACGTAGGTCACGTCGAATAACTAGATTGGGGATGTACCAAGGGGAGTCTGTGGCAATGCGGAGGAATCAGGATTGTAGAATTTCAAGGCGGTGTAGGTGAGACTTGGCTGCTACTGGCGTATGTGATAGCTAGTCGGAGTACTTGCTTATACAGGAGCAGTTTTGTAGGCAGAGACATCGCCGATCGTTGGTTATAGAGAAGGTAGAGCATACCCATTCTTTTGCTAACTTTATTAGCCACATATGTAATGTGGTCTCTCCACATCAATTTAATGTCGAGTAGAACACCAAGATACTTAACGTAAGTTTTCCAATGAACGTCCCCAGCACCTAGACGAATTTAGATTTGTAAAGAACTAACGTCGAGGAAAGTTTCTGATAGTACAGCCAGATGTCGTTGTTGCAAAAAGATTCGCCTTTCCAAAAAAATGAAAGAGGTAAGGACTTCCGGTGCTACTATTATTTACTTCGGTGAAACCTGGATCAATATAAATCATATTAAAAACAAAGTGTGGAAAAGTGAAGAGGAACATTTTGAATTTCCACTACGCATCCCAGTAGAAAAAGAACAGCGTTTTCTAACACGCGGGGAGTTCGACAGGTTTCATTTCCAACGCTCTTCTGAGTTTTAAATTAAAATCAAGTAAAGACTATAATGAATAAATGGATAGTTAAACATTTAAAAATTGGTTTATTAATCTGTTTTTTTTTTTTTTTTTTTTTTTTTTTTTTTTTTTTTTTGTAATTTACGTCCTCCAACGTTAAGTCATCTCGGACGATGAATGGAATGGGTGAAATGATGCACAAATGGGCCCAGAGATGATGCTCAGAGTTACCCGACATTCGTCTTTCAGGATAATGGAAAACACCGGAAAAAACTTTATCCAGGTAACTCACCCTGACCGAGATTCGAACTCGGGACCTCTTGAACGTGAGGCAGACACGCTACCACCTACGCTACCGAGGCGGGCAATCAGTTGTTACCCAGTTGTTTTAATATAGCTGAAAAATGGTGGTGAAAGTAGATGAAGTAGATCGCAGAGCGCAAATGCACGGCCACGCTGTAATGTTAATACGGAAATTAAAGGATTGCCATAAGTAAAGAATCATGATGGATTTCAAAGGATTGGTTCTTTGTTACAACGCGTGCAGGGGCAGTTGAGTCGAATAGCAACGGGGTTGAATAGTTGTTTTAACAAAAGAAACGTAAGAAACAGTGTCCTTAGCAGAGTTCTAAAGGGTAGTACTTGACTTTGTTTGAATAGGGTATTCTTCGGACCCTTCATAATGGCATGGCAAAATAGTCACAAAGGGAATCTTTGGTTGAATAAAGGGCTTCGAGAAAGTGAAAGTCACATACACCCACGCGCAGCTGTGGACATTCAGTTCGTGGCTTGGAGCCGATTAGGGCAGTCCTCTTCTTCTGTCTTGGTCGAGGGCAGACTAGAAGTGATGAGAGAAGATATTTCTCGGTTCATGTACGTGAAGAACGAATTAAGTTTTATGGAGTAATAAGCATTTCACATATAGTAACTCTAAACAGCGATATTGTTAACCCTTGGTCGGCAACTTCGAGTTTGATGTAATGATAAAAAGAAGCAGTCATTAAATCAGTTTGAAACGGGCATTCCAGCGTCATTAAAACTATCCTTCTCATACATACTCTGAGAGAAACCTCATTGCTCAACTCTGAGCTATCCATATTATTTGTTACAAACTGTCCCGTTAAAGTGGTAACCCTTGCTCGCCAACTTATTTGCTTCAATGTCTACCTCCGTCTCATTGTGATTTAAATTCTATAGAACTTATATAGGCACAAATAAAAAAGATGTCGCGAAACACAACATATCATTTAAGCATAGTGAGGTAAAATTTATTTGATAGTGCAGTACGTAAAGTGTCCGAACGGGGAGCTTGTGAGCACGTTGAAAAAATAGAACACTTTTATTGGGTAAACGATGAAATTAGTGATAGGTTCATAATCAATTTAGATGATTCAGACAGTGAACATGAGGAGAACTTTGAAATTTCTGACAATGAAGAAAGGGAACAGGAAACAAATTTGGAGGACGAAGTACAAACAGAAGGATCATTCGTGTCTGCCCTGCCTGGCTGGCCAAAAAAAACAGAGGCGAGTTAGAGAGTACGTATTTCTTTCTCTTTCTACAATCCAGGCAGGCACGTATTTAGAAGTCAGTTTCAGGGGGGGGGGGGGTCCAAAAAATCTACGCTGAATTATTTGCTTTTAATAAATAATTAATCAGGGATGTTTTTATCAGTTTATAAAAAAATAAAAACACATGTAATATATTATATTTACATGACTTTCTCCACCCAAGCTTCTACAAATTATTCTTAGAAAAGTTTGTTTTTGTCTTGTTTCTTTGGATCGAGTCTGTAGAAAGGCCTTGCACATTGCACATTTTTGTTCTTAAACCCGGGATAAAGTGATATAAGCAGTAATCAGATATTTAAAAAGCGAACCACTAATTGGCGCATTTGAAGTATTAGTTCTCTTTGAATGAAAAAGGGAAGAGCAACTTGGAAGTTGAAAATTACAAAACCTTTAAGTAAGTATCTGGGAACTCTAATCAACAAATTATAATATATCGGAATTGGTTAACTTCGCAGAACATTATTGTAATTGACATTATTTGTGTATTTTAACGAGTTATACAGCAGCTGTGCAGTAGCTTTTCGTTTATCTCTTAAATAACTTCATGTCTGCCTGTCAGTGAATAGAGATGTTAAAATGAGAAGCTTGAATAAACTTTCTCGATTTATTTTAAACCAAGTTTTATTTCAACTATTTATTAAAAGTTTGAAATGATAATTTATTTGGGGGGTCCGGACCCCTGGATACCCCCCTTAAATACGTCTCTGAAACCAGGGGTCAAGTTAAATCTCGTTCATTATAATCAACAAACCATGCATTTAACAAAAATCCATTACATACCTGAATCCTTCTCTGTGAGGGTGAAGACGAACGACGTCGCCTCCCTTAAAGCGGTGCGCCTGGGTCCAACTGATACACATCCTTCTGGCTGACAGAAATACACCATGTCCAGAGGCAAAGGAAAGTCCTTGTGGTCTTCTGTGGGGTATCGACGTAACAGTTCTGGTATTTGAACAGGTGGTGAAGCACTAGCTGTCGAAATCCCTCGTGCTCCAGGACCGCCCTGGGGTCTAGCCCCTACTATTGCCAGATAATCCACTAGCCGAGGACATAAAAACTTTTTCTGAATATCACACATCTTAGTGATATAGACTTGAGAGAACAATTAGTTTCTTCCGATCAGTTTGTATTAAGTTTCTCATATTCGTCCATGGCAACTAGCATAGTTCGATCTACTTAACGTCACACCTCAAATCTTAACATGGCACTTTATGTATTATACAATAATACTTACATTACAAATTACCGCACATAAACAGGATAAAACAGATCATTCTTAAACGACGCTATTTAAACAGGATATACTGTGTTTTCAGCTAAGTTAATTTACAATTTATTGCACTCTATATCAAAATAATAAGTATTTGTTCTTTTATTCCCTTAGTGTTCACATTTCCCAGCTCTAAGGCCGAAATGCTTCAGAAGGGTCACCGCTGGAATATCACAAGAGGGCAGACTGTCAGAATCTGCACAACTGTCACTAAAATCCATTTTAATTTTTGTCCCACCACTAATGTTGAGGGACCAATGGTATGAAGATTCATGGCATTGATGTCACTGGAGAGAAGAGTCAACAAATACAAATTCCTTGGGCCTTAGAGCTGCAGTTGCAAAGATAGATGTAACAGCGTCGTAAACCATGTTGATTTCTCTTCGGGTGCAGCAAATCATCTGTGAACATAAAGCAAATAGTCAGTGTGATTATGTGAAAATGTATGTAGTTTATAGTACAAAAAAATATGTGTAGATATTTCTTCATCCAAATTGTCTAAATTCTTCCTATGAAAAAGTTGGTCCAATGTAGTGAAATATTTATCTACCACCATAAGAAAAAGCACATCATTACGCGATACTTTTGTTACTGAAAAGTAGGTCTTTTACTGTTAGACATGTACGAGGTGTGTCCGTAAAATAAGGTCTCCAATTTTATTTAATATAGAAAACATGTTTATTGACAATGAATTGATACCGGAATTAAAGGATTGAAATAAGTAAAGAATCATGATGGATTTCAAAGGAATGTTGGTTCTTTGTTATAACACGTGCAAGGGCAGTTGAGTCAAATAGCATTTTGGGTGAATAAGTTGTTTTAACAAAAGAAACGTAAGAAACAGTGTCCTTAGCAGCTTTCTAAGGGGTAGCAGTTGACTTTGAATAGGGTATTCTTCAGACCATTCATAATGGCATGACAAAATAGCCACAAAGGGAATATTTGGTTGAATAAAGGGCTTCGAGAAAGTGAAAGCTATACACTCACGTGCAGCTGTGAGGACAGACAGTCCGAGGCGTGCAGCCGATTAGGGCAGTCCTCTTCTTCTGTCTTGGTCAAAGGAGACCAGAAGTGATGAGAGAAGATATTTGTCGGTTTATACGTAACTAATTAAGTATTATCGAGTAATAAGCACTCCGCCTTTAGTAACTCTAAACAGTGATATATTGGTAATCCTTGGTCGGCAACTTCAAGTTCGATGTTCTGATAAAAAGAAGCAGTCAATAAATCAGTTTGAAACGCATTCAGTATCATGAAACTATCCTTCTCATACATACCCACGCATACCCTGAGATTAAACTCATTGCTTTACCCTGAGATAAACATTATTTGCTTCAAACTGTAGCGGAAAGTGGAACTGTGCGACACCCACATTATATTTGTACCAAACTGTCGCCTCAACGTGAAACTCTTTGCTCGCCAATATATTTGCTTCAGAACGTTACATTGATAGAAAGGCGGAACTTACAGCTGTTTTGCAACGTAATCACCATTGCGATCGATGCACTTTTGCATGCGCTGTGGCAGTTTTTGTATACCCTTGTCATAGCACTCTCCCGCCAAGTTGCGCAGGTAGCGCTCAACCTCGTTTTTCAAATCATCGTCGGTCTGGAAATGTGTTCCACCCAGGTGTGACTTCAAATCAGGAAACAGATGATAAGTTTGGACTGTAGGGGGATGGGTGAGGATGGCCCATCCGAACTGGGCCAGGAGATTAGCTGTTTATGGTCTTTGGTGATCATTTTGGGGACCCACCTCGCACACACCTTGCGATAATGCAAATGTTTGGTCAAAATCTTGTCAATCGCAGTCTTACTGACTTCAGGGATAAGTTTGCACAGCTCACGAACGGTCACACGCCGATCTTTAAGCATTTCTTGCTCCACTTTTGCAATTGTTTCGGCTGAAACCGAAGGCCGACCAGAACGCTGTTCGTCAAGGACGTCTGTACGTCCGTCTCTGAACTCTCTGACCCACTTTCGCACGTTTTTGACGTCCATACACTGTGACCCATAGACTTCGCATAACTGACGATGCATTTCAGTGGGGGTAGTGCCCTTGGCACTCAAAAATACGGATCACTACACGCAACTCGCACTTGGCGGCGGAAGTGATAGGAAGCTCCATCGCAAACGGCTGCCCAGACAAGACTAATGGTTGCAGCGGGTTCGTTGTGGTGGGTATTTGAAAGGGTGAAGCAAAGCTACACGCCAGTGTTGCTGGATCTCGCGTAATAGCGTTCCTCATGGCTCCAGCGCCTTCGAGACCTTATTTTACGGACACGCCTCGTATAATCCCAACAATGAGTCGAATTATCTCTAACAAAATTAATATAGCAGGTCAATCAGAAGAATAAAGTTAAAATTTGCGAGACAAAAACACATCGCCTACTCTAATATAACCTTTAGTTGGTAACATCCGTCTCTGAGGCGGATATAAAATTTCTCAACGTATATTTGACACACGTGCATTGCTAATTTGATCTGATATTCCAGTTATGCTTCATTTTGTATTGCGTGAACATATTTTTTTTTATTTCCAGGAGAGTACGAGGGCTGTTCAATAAAGAATGATCACAATTTTTTTTTGACAACGTACTTATATTCATCCTCATAATTTGATGGTCCTTCTCAAAATAGCCTCCCCTGAATGCGATGTACTTGTCCCAGCGCTTCTGCCAGTCTTCAAAGACATGCTGGAAACCATTTTTGAGAGATCCTTCATAATCACCTCCGCAGCCTTCATCACTGTTTCTGATGATGGATAATGCCTCCCACGAAGGCGTTTCTTCAAGTTAGGGAGTAAAAAAGTCACATGGGGCTAAATCCGGACTATAGGGAGGGTAAGGGATGCACTTCACGTTGATTTTTGCAAGATATTCAGCAACAACATTGGCAATATGCGGCCGCGCATTATCGTGGTGCAGCATCCAGTCTGCTTCACGGAAATGTGGTCTTTTGCGCCTGATATGGACTTGCAATGTTTTCAGGACATACCTGTAGTATTGCCCAGTTACTGATGTGTGTGCAGGTACAACATGCTGATAAACCATTCCATGAATATCAAAGAATGAGATGACCGTAACTTTCCCAGCAGAAGCAACCACTTTTGCTATTTTGGGGGTTGATGATGAAGGAGATTTCCACACTGAGCTTTGCTGTTTGCTCTCAGGATCAAAATGATGTAGCCAAGTTTTATCAGCAGTGAGAAACTCTGGAGCTTCCTCTAACATCAACTTTAACTGCATGCAGACCTGCATGCGAATGTCGTTTTGTTCGGGAATCAATGGTCTTGGTACCCATCGCGCACAAACACGTCTCATGTGTAATGTTTCTGTCACCAATGTGTCGGTGGCACCCAATGAAATGTTCAGTATTTCAGAAAGTGATCTTAAGGTAATTCGTCGAACCTCTCTCACAATGGCAGCAGCAGTGTTGATGTTTTCTTCCGTAAGAGCAGTAACTGGAACACCGGGTCCACCTTCCTTTGAAACTCATTGTCTCCTCTCTTTAAACATTTTAAACCACCTTCGAGCTGTGCTGTAGGGAAGAACAGACTCTCCATAGGCCTCCTGTAACATTGTATAGGCCTCAACTGAAGATTTGTTGAGACGAAAGCAGAATTTCAAAGCCGCATATTGTTCGTCGCATGCTACCTCCATTGCAGCAGTAGGCGATACTAATCATGTCTGAACTTGACTGTTCTCACAGGTGGGAACCAGGAGTACCAACAATGAAACTACTACGGCGTGTTTGTTACACATTAAGCTAACAGATAATAAGACTGAATTTTAGTGCGAAAAATTATAACCGTAAAAAAATTATAAACATTCATTATTGAACATCCCTCTATTGTGACTTTGTGAGTTCATGGAATTAAAAGTTCAATTTGCAGAAATACAAAACGCCTTTTATTTCGGTAGAAACACACTTTGGTCAACCCTTACAGTAGCAGAATTACGTAACATACACAAATACAGCCTTCAACTTCATCTGCCACACCCACAAACAAAGAGTTCACTTTCAAAACACAGCTGCACGATTCCGATTACCACTTCTCATTACGACTGGCTCCTCAACTAAACGCGGCTTCATTTTATACGACCATTCATGATTCCAGACGGTTGTGGAAAGTTCTCTATCAATCAAGATGTCAATAGCATTTTCCAGTTATTTATCTTTATCTGTTTCGGTAAGCCTCTTATCTCCGCGCTGCACTATCTGTCTCTTTGTGTGCGTCGGCCGCGCTATCGCGATAATGGGTTCGCGACACTATTGTTTTAATCGCGCGCAGGCGTCACGTACATCGTCTCACAGACGGATATTACTGTTTGGTAGGGTTCTTGTCTTCCGTCTGGTAGACGAATATTCCTTTAAACAAGTAAGTTTTCTTGTGTTATATTTTTTACTTTTCAAATATTTAATTGTTTATAGATGGCTACTAGTGGAGGGATACCTCACGTGTCACAAGGAATCAGAAAAATGGTGTAGTTGGCTTTAGAGCAGCTGTTGTGTAGCTCCGTGTTAGAGATAGACCTGTGTGTACAAAGGGTACGTGCTACAGAGACTTAAAGGAACATTGTACAGACGTTTTGTATTTGTATAAAAGAAAGACTGATTGTACGTTAGTACTGAGTGAGGTATCGCCGAGTTGTCGAAGCAGTTTACGTGTAAATATCGGAGTTGTGTTGTGTAGCTCTGTGTTAGAGGTAGAGCTGTGTGTACAAAGGGTACGTGCTACAGAGACTTAAAGGAACATTGTACAGACGTTTTGTATTTGTATAAAAGAAAGACTGATTGTACGTTAGTACTGAGTGAGGTATCGTCGAGTTGTCGAAGCAGTTTACGTGTAAATATCGGAGTTGTGTTGTGTAGCTCTGTGTTAGAGGTAGACCTGTGTGTACAAAGGGTACGTGCTACAGAGACTTAAAGGAACATTGTACAGACGTTTTGTATTTGTATAAAAGAAAGACTGATTGTACGTTAGTACTGAGTGAGGTATCGTCGAGTTGTCGAAGCAGTTTACGTGTAAATATCGGAGTTGTGTTGTATAGCTCCGTGTTAGAGGTAGAGCTGTGTGTACAAAAGGTACGTGCTACAGAGACTTAAAGGAACATTGTACAGATGTTTTGTATTTGTATAAAAGAAAGACTGATTGTACGTTAGTACTGAGTGAGGTATCGTCGAGTTGTCGAAGCAGTTTACGTGTAAATATCGGAGTTGTGTTGTGTAGCTCTGTGTTAGAGGTAGACCTGTGTGTACAAAGGGTACGTGCTACAGAGACTTAAAGGAACATTGTACAGACGTTTTGTATTTGTATAAAAGAAAGACTGATTGTACGTTAGTACTGAGTGAGGTATCGTCGAGTTGTCGAAGCAGTTTACGTGTAAATATCGGAGTTGTGTTGTATAGCTCCGTGTTAGAGGTAGAGCTGTGTGTACAAAAGGTACGTGCTACAGAGACTTAAAGGAACATTGTACAGATGTTTTGTATTTGTATAAAAGAAAGACTGATTGTACGTTAGTACTGAGTGAGGTATCGTCGAGTTGTCGAAGCAGTTTACGTGTAAATATCGGAGTTGTGTTGTGTAGCTCTGTGTTAGAGGTAGACCTGTGTGTACAAAGGGTACGTGCTACAGAGACTTAAAGGAACATTGTACAGACGTTTTGTATTTGTATAAAAGAAAGACTGATTGTACGTTAGTACTGAGTGAGGTATCGTCGAGTTGTCGAAGCAGTTTACGTGTAAATATCGCAGTTGTGTTGTGTAACTCCGTGTTAGAGGTAGACCTATGTGTACAAAGGGTACGTGCTACAGAGACTTAAAGGAACATTGTACAGATGTTTTGTATTTGTATAAAAGAAAGACTGATTGTACGTTAGTACTGAGTGAGGTATCGTCGAGTTGTCGAAGCAGTTTACGTGTAAATATCGGAGTTGTGTTGTATAGCTCCGTGTTAGAGGTAGAGCTGTGTGTACAAAGGGTACATGCTACAGAGACTTAAAGGAACATTGTACAGATGTTTTGTATTTGTATAAAAGAAAGACTGATTGTACGTTAGTACTGAGTGAGGTATCGCCGAGTTGTCGAAGCAGTTTACGTGTAAATATCGGAGTTGTGTTGTATAACTCCGTGTTAGAGGTAGATCTGTGTGTACAAAGGGTACGTGCTACAGAGACTTAAAGGAACATTGTACAGACGTTTTGTATTTGTATACAAGAAAGACTTTTGTCACAATATTTTTGTGACAGTGAAATGTAGGTATATATTGTATTGTCTAGGAATAGCGTCTTAACTCTTCATTTTACAGTTTTATGAAACTGGTGTTACATACAAAATTATACCGAGTCATATGGCTCTGCGGTAACTTATAGGGCTCGCATTCAGTTAATCTGGGGATCGAATCCCGTTAACCGACCAATTTAAATTTGTGTTTTGGTGGTTTCTCTGGGTCAATAGGCGAACCTCTACCCTAATTTCCGCCTAGTATTGCTCGTCCAAATAACTGAGGGATTGAGTGACGACGTTCTCAATGTTTGATCTTTGGTTGGTCCTCCTTGCTAGAGTGATCCGTTCTCTGGAACCTCTAGCTAGCCGGCTAGTCGCAGTTAACATGTGCCCCATCTAGAATCATTAAGACTCCCCGTGTTTCGGTCGTGGTTGTCTTTTCCGAAGGTCCCTGTGTATGCTTATTCCTTCATTGATAGAAGTATCTACAGCTCTATTAAGAATAAGTTAATAAATGTTCCATTCTATTCTGTTGAGGAAAAAAAATGGCAATACTAAAACTATAACAATCTCCCATTCATTGGAGATTCCACAAAGACATAAAATATATAATTTTTTACACTCATGTGACAATTCCTACCCACTATCGTTCCTTGTATAGAGCTTCTACAAATTACTGTTACACAAGCCACTCTTTCTGCTTCGGTTTAATCGTCTGTACCAATAATTTCATCACATGTGGGATACAGGAAGTTGAAGTGATAGTCAAATCTGTAAAAGGATGGCTGTTATATTTGGACTTTAAAATCCGGTTCATTTCCTGATGCAGCAGGAAACAAGCGAATGCGACAATACTTCAAAATTTCACAAATGTACTTCAGAATTTAAACTATTAACGCAAATATCTCGGAATTGGGGATGTCAGAGGAAAAGTGCCGTATAAAATAAGTTATGCATTTCAAATAGATGTTAATTGTGTGTGTGGTACTTTTTCAGTATATATTATGGTTTATCAGGTATACAAAAATTATACAAAATAGAGTTCGAAAGAGTTGGACTTCACAAAATTTTCGCAGAAAATTTAAGGTTACATGTTATTATTTATGCAAGTATTTCAAATATATGATATTTTATTCAATACTGTTAGAGCCATCTTTTACAAAATAGAATCAATGATTTTTTTTGGTGAGAGGGCAGTTTTTTTTAAAAAAATCTGCACCTAAGTATAATAATAATGATAATAATGGTGAACATGACGATGATAATGATCATGATGATAATAATGGTGATTTTTTGTTGTAATTTACATCCTCCAACCTTAAGTCATATCGGGCGATGAATGAAATGGGTGAAGTGTGTGGCGATATATTTTCAGCTTATCTCTCTCCATCTTAATCGAGCCACACGTTCGGGCGCCAAATTTGTAACCATCCATCTTCAACACATTGATAAATCCTTATTTTTTAAGTTAATATTTGTGGCGATATAACAGGTCGTCTCATTTCTCGATGATTAATCAGCCCCAAAGTTGGGAACCATCTTTGTGACCGTCCATCTTAATCATTGCATGTTAAATTGCACTTCTTGATGATTGAGTTTGATTAACTATATAATTTGACTGTATAATCTAACGTCCACTCGTCACTAATGCGAATACCGAATAACTCTTTTTTAAGGTTATTAACTTTCCGTTACAAAACTTTTATATTCACCGCGACATTTTTCCCTCGTCATGAAACAAGACTCAAGAACATATAATCTATCTCAAGATTATTGATTTTTTCGTAACTATGGTTACTCCTCTATTAATTTGGTGATTGGCCGATCTACTGCTACGTCACCGCATTACGTAATATAATTATTACTCCGGCCAATCACAAAATGACACATATATTTGATTTTAATATTGTCATTACATGGCCTACTAAGTCATATCATATAAAAAGTTTTAACTAAAACATATCGTTACAAATGATGCCCAAAGGAGTCCGGAGTCCATGGAGCTTAGAGTTACCTAACATTCGTCTTTCAGGATAAGGGAAAACCCCGGAAAAAACTTATCCAGGTAACTCACCCTGACCGAGATTTGAACTCGGGAACCTCTTGAACGCTACCATCCACGTTACCGAGGCGGGCATAATGATGATCATAATGATCATGATAATGATGATGATAATAATAATAATGATAATGATAATAATAATGATGATACTGATAATGATAATGATAATGATAATGATAATAATAATAACAATAATGATAATAATAATAATAATAATAATAATAATAATAATAATAATAATAATAATAATAATAATAATAATAATAATAATAATAATAATAATAATAATAAATAATAATAACAATAATAATAATAATAATAACAATAATAATAATAATAATAATAATAATAATAATAATAATAATAATAATAATAATAATAATAATAATAATAATAATAATAATAATAATAATAATAATAATAATAATAATAATAATAATAATAATAATAATAATAATAATAATAATAATAATAATAATAATAATAATAATAATAATAATAATAATAATAATAATAATAATAATAATAATAATAATAATAATAATAATAATAATAATAATAATAATAATAATAATAATAATAATAATAATAATAATAATAATAATCTCGTCTGTTTGAATTACACAGAAATCCTATGACTGCCGTTAGATAGCTGCTTTAACCTAACCGACCGACTGAGGTGCTGCCTGGCTGTATAAAGCCTGGAGGTTTTAACTACGTGCCCACCCTTTAAGGGTTTTACTGCAGGTGTTTTTTTTTTCTGAATATTGTCGGATGGGTTGTGGGTTTTTAGGGATAATTTATTTCGAGGTTACATAAATTTTATGTACCTCGGGTTGTAGGAATGTATGTAAGACTTAATGCACCCTGGTGTTCTATTTTTAAATTTGCTGTTTTGCCAAACAGCTTAAAATAATTATGTGCAGCTCAGCTTTAGCTACTGTAAGGATTAGTTCCTGGGTCATCTCGGGTGCCTACAAGCCATGCGGGGCGCCCGGAACAGCCTGAAGTGGCGTCTAGTGGGGTCGTAATCTCCCAATGACGTAACAAGGTACTTCTATGATTTGATGAGTTAATTGCCATTTTCATTTTATTTTACATATAGGAGTAAAACATTTATTTCAGTTTAAAAACAGAGTAGAGTTTTAGTTAATTGATGGAAATTAATCATTTCTTGACATTAGCCGAAGCCACGGATCTCCTGGTTTCCGTCCAGTCGCTCTAACCCATTGAGCTACCATGGCCAACTTGCCGTCATGACATTCAATTCTCCATTTGACTCGTATATTTCCCCGGTAAACCACTAGGGGCTCTCGAATCCGAGATACACCGTTTGTGGCGACTTACTATTGTAAGTACTTGAAGCCCAGGACGGAAACAGATATGCAGGCAGACATTTTTAAAACCTCTTTTTTGGATTCAGGATACCAAAACATGCATTTGGGGTGAGCTCTCGAATTCAAATTCTTTGATAAAATTCAGTACCTTCCTTATCATAGCCACTATTTCCTCTCCTATTATCAGTAGGTGCTAATGCACTTACCTTAGACACATCGCTAACCTTTGAAGATCTATGGTATGAAGAAAAATGTTGTCGTAGGTTGGATTCTCATTAAATAAAGCTTCAAAATGTTTGAGTACCTTCTTCTTTTCAAATTTACCTCCTGTATGGCGGTACCTCCCCCCTCCCCGCGCCCACACGGCTTACAAATGAATGCCTGGGATTAGTCTGTTGAGAAGTAGAGAAATTTTGGATCTCATACAGCATCCAGAGTGAAAGAAGATAATGGAGCAGACATCACCACATCAACCACATGCAGTTCCCAGGAAACGAACCCGGTCCGCTTTGGTGGCAGGCGAGGGGTCTAACCACTAAGTCACGGTGCCGCCCATGTTTGAGGAACTCGATGCTGTTATCATGAAACTAGAGATGGCACTTGTGTGATCAGATAGAGGCCTCAGTAAAATCCATTCCTACCCCAACCAGCTAACCAGCGGTAACAGCGGCGCTTAACTCGTACAAACTGCCGAGAGACGTCATCAGTCTGCCACGCCCCACCGACCGAAAATCGATCCAACAGCATCAGTTTCAATCAATAGATGGAGACATGACTAAAACTCGTAATCAAAACGGGATAAATCAGCATCCCGATTCACCACTCAGCGACTGGTTGCCAAATGCGGCCATCTGACTGGTCGGCACCTCATCTGGTTTGTTGTTCTTTATACTGTGTCCAAGTAAACCAAAGTAAATGCCTCCAAAATGCAAGGCTATTGGACAAGTCCAAGCTAAGTCTCAAAATGTAGGGACAAATCTCTGTTTTCAGGAAGATGGAAGAGCTACCACCTATCCAAGGGTAGTATAGTTGCAGCTACTACCACCACCAGGTTAAGCCACAAAGGGCTTGGTCACGGCT